>MU680528.1:84222-96259 GCA_026770625.1 Nicotiana glauca | reverse complement strand
TAACAATAACTCACTTCATAAAAGAATAAAAATCATTCAATACATAAGCACAACAAGGTATTTAATCCACACTTTATATATGAATACTTCCATAAACAAGGTTCAAGTGTTGGAAATAAATACTATACACTTAGATATACATTACAAAGCAAGGAAATGAAGAAATAAACATAATGGGTAAGAAAATCTTAACCACAAACTTCAATCTTCAAGACCCAAGTGTGTGTGCAAAACCCTAGCTTCAATAAATATTCTCTCTAGTCTATGAGGACTGAAAATAAGCCAAAGATTTTTCTCAAGATGTCTTCTTGGACGAGTATAAAAATGATTTGGGATGAGAATTTATGAAATGTCCATTCTGCCCCAGGTCTGATGCTAGCTTTCCGCACCTACAGAAGAACCATCGCAGGTGCGGCTCCGCATAAGCGAAGACCTTATCGCAGAAGCGAAAATGGAATTCCTGCAAAGCTCCGCAGAAGCGATACCAATTTTTGCAGAAGCGACATCGCTGAAGTGATGCAATAACCGCAGAAACGGTTTCTCCATTCTCAACCACTTTCGCAAAAGAGGTTCGCTCTTCGCAGAAGAGTGATCGCTTCTGCGCCTTTTCCTCTGCAGAAGCGGAATTGCTCAATCTATGCCTGAACTGCAGAAGCGGTCAAATTTACGCAGAAGCGGGGTCGCTTACGCGACCAAACTTCCGCAGAAGCGGAATCACTGGAAGTTTTGCATTGTTACACTCTCTTTAGCTCCATTCAGCTTCAATTCAACTCAAATCATCTCGTAGCATCATATACCTGAAAATAAAACAATAACCAAAAAAACCCTCATTTTATAGTTAAAAGGACATAAAAGCTAAGGAAAAGAGGCTAGAATGAGTGGTAAAATCACCACTCATCATACAGCATGTTAGGGTAGAAATTCATGTCTAATTCTTGAATAGAACTGTATACTTTCTGAGATGGTTGTGTGTTTACTTTGGTACTACATGACGATATCCCGGGAGATCCCCATGCTTGTTTACTTTGGGACTAGAGATCGGTATTTCGGTAGATCCTTCTGCACATTTATGATTGGGACTACGGGACAGCACCCGGTAGATTCCCCGTACTGGATATTTACTTTGGGACTACAGATTGGTATTCCGGGAGTTTCCCTTGCACATTTATGATTTGGACTACGGGATGATATCCCGGGAGATCCTCTGAACATTTATGTTTTGGAATACGGAACGATATCCCGGGAGATCCCCTGTTGAAATTTCTGTGTACCGCATTATATTCTTTTATATGATTTCATCCGTCATAGCATGTTACCATTTAATTATATTGTCATATTCTATACTATTGTACCTTGTTTTTCATCTATAATCAGTAGGGCCCTTACCTTTCTCGTCATTACTCGACCAAGGTTAGGCTTGGCACTTTACTGAGTATCGTTGTGGTGTACTCATGCCCTTCCTGCGCATGTTTTTCGTGTGCAGATCTAGGTTCTTCGGCTCAACCATACCATCAGTGAGGTGAGGTGATCTTCAGAGACTTCGAGGTATATCTTCCGCATACGCAAACCGAGGAGTCCCTCTCTATTCCCCCTTATAGATTTGGCTCTCCTGTATTTACTTTTGTTTAGACATTCCGGAGATAGAACACTTGTAGTTACTCAACAAGTTGTGATTTCTTGAGATTCCAGGTTTTGGGAGTTGTTTTACTTTGAGAGTTTGTACTGCATATGCCGAGTGGCATCTTACATATTCTTATGTTTTATCCGCAATTTTTGGCTAGTTTTATCTTTTGTTTCCTTTTTAACAAATTGTTAGGCTTACCTAGTCGTAGAGACTAGGTATCGTCATGACAATTCACGGAGAGCGAACTCGGGTCGTGACAATCCAACTAAGTAAGTAACGAGTCCAAACTTTGGGCTGAAAGGTATTGATGATTTCCACCGGTACAAATAAATAAAAACAATTGTGCAGAAATGTAGGCATGCGTTCAATTTAAATAGGCAACTCAAAACAGTAAAGTAAAGTAGGTCTGAACAGTATGAAGAATGCAAATCTACTATCTCTACATGCCAATGCACATACTCTATATGATGCACCATGTTGTCAGCCTCATGTGCTCACGCTCTCAAATGCTCAAGCACTCGGTATTGTATATTGCCCATGCGGCCCAGGGAAGATCCATCCCCGAACATATACATTATTGACTATAAGTCACCTAGTACCGAGGAAGGCCAATCTAGCCCGGTAGAGAAGATCCATCCAGGTATCACATACTTCAAACAAGATCCATGTCCAAGGAAGATCCATCACTTAATAATATCAACCGCGTTCACTGGGGTGTGTACATACTCCGGAGGGGCTCCTATAGCCCAAGCGCTATCACAAATCAATATAAACGTTGCGGCGTGTAGCCCGATCCCATAACTGTCCCTCAAAATCAGGCTCTCGGCCTCACCCAGTCATCAATCTTTCCAATCTCACCCACGGGCTCACAATGTCATGAAAACTAACCCATAACAATGATATGTTGTATCAATAAATAACTAAGACTGAGATATGATATAAATATGCATGAACATGACTGAGTACGGAATATCAATGAAATTAGTGAGATTACAGCAAGAAACGACCATTAAGGGTCCCAACAGTACCGTATAAAGCCCAGACATGATATCTAACATGATTTATTGCTCAATTACTTTATCACATTGTGAGAACATGGATATCAACAAGATAGAGTCACTATAAAGTGCCATGGAATCAACCGGGCAACAATTCTCACGGTGCACGCCCGCACGCCCATCACTTAGCATGTGCGTCACCTTAATACCAATCATATAAAATATAATTTGGGGATTCGAACCCTCAGAACCAAGTTTGAAAGCGTTACTCACCTCAACCCGGCAAAATCCTACTCCGCAATGCCTTTGCCCCTCAAATGGGCCTCCAAATGTCCAGAATCTAGCCACAAGTAATAAAATACAATCAATATAGGCTAAAGGAAACAATTCCACAAGAAAAATACCAAATTATAGCCAAAAATCCGAAATCGGCTCAAACCCGACCCCTAGGCCCATGTCTCGAAATCTGATAAAAGTCACAAAACCCGAAAGTACATTCAGTCACAAGTTTAGCCATACCAAATTTACTCAAATCTGATAACAAAATCCCATTAAAAACCTCAAGACCCCAACTCAAGAGCTCTTCCTCTTTCTCCCCAATTTCTCACCCCAAATCACAAACTAGATGATAAAATTAAAGATGTAATCATGGTATTTAACCAAAAACAAGTAATAATCACTTACCCGAATCAACTCCACGAAAATCCCTTCAAGAATCGCCCAAACCGTGGACTCTAGCTCAAAGTATGAAAATGGGTTCAAACACTCATTTTTAAATTAATACTGCCTGCCCAGATTTTCTTCTTCGCGAACGCAACTGTCCCCTCGCGTTAGCGTAGAACACTCAGACTACCTCTCGCGTTCGTGTAAACCCTAGTTTCTTCTTCATGAATGCGTCCTACACTTCGCTAATGCGAATCTTTACTATCTCAACTCTTCGTGAATGCGGCCAACACCTTACGAACACGTAGACCAAAGACCTGGGGTCCCTAGTTGCCTCTTCCTCTTCGCGAACACGACACCATTCACTTGTTTGCGATGCACATGCAGCTCTACACTTCGAGTTTGAGTCTTCTCCTTCACAAACGCGCAGAACAAAATCTAACCATCTCAGAAGCACTCTTCACGAACGCAAGTCTCCTCTGGCGAACACATAAGAGGAAAATGATCTGTTAACCACCCGAAACTCACCCGAGGCCCTCGGGACCTCAACCAAACATACCAAAACGTTCCATAACATCAATATGAACTTAGTCGAATCTTCAAATCACCTCCAATAACATCAAATACACGAATTACACACGGATTCAAGCCTAATGAATTTTGAAATTTACGAATTCTACAAACCATGTCAAAACCTATCAAATCAAGCTCGATTGACCTCAAATTTTGCACATGAGTCATAAATGACACCACGGACCTAGTACAACTTCCGGAAATCCAATCCGAACTCAATATCAAAAAGTCCACTCCTGGTCAAACTTTTCGAAATTCCAACTTTTGACATTTCAAGCCTAATTCTACTACGGACCTCCAAAACAAAATCTGGATGCACTACTAAGTCCAAAATCACCTAACGGAACTATCGAAACCATCAAAATTCAAATCCGATGTCGTTTACACGTAAATCAACATCCGATCAACTTTTCTAACTTAAGCTTTCAATTAAGAGATTATGTGTCTCAATTCACTCCAAAACCACTTAGAACCCGAAACAACTAACCCGATAAGTCATTATACAGCTGTAGAACACATAAGAAGTAGAAAATAGGGGAACAGGGCTACGACTCTCAAAAACAACTAGCCAAGTAATTACATCCTCCCCCTATTAAATAAACGTTCGTCCTCAAACGGGTCTACAAACATATTTGGAGCCTCAAATAGGTGTGGGTATCTGCTCTGCATCTCCTGCTCGGTCTCCCAAGTAGCCTCCTCCATAGGCTGACCTCTCCACTACACTTTCACTGAAGCTATATCCTTTGACCTCAATTTGCAGACCTACCGCTCCAAAATAGCCACCAGCTCCACATTATAAGTCAAATCACCATCCAAATGAACCGTGCTGAAATCCAGAACATGAGGAAGATCACCACTATACTTTCGGAGCATAGAAACACGAAATACTAGATGCACACCCGACAAGCTAGGTGGTAAGGCAAGCTTGTAAGCCACCTCCCCAATCCTCTGAAGTACCTCAAAAGGCCCAATGAACTGAGGGCTCAACTTGCGCTTCTTCCCTAGCCTCATAGCTCCCTTTATAGGTGATACCTTCAGCAGAACCTTCTCCCCAACGATATAAGACACATCATGAACCTTCCTGTCAGCATAAGTCTTCTGTATCGATTGCGTTATGCAAAGACGCTTGTGGATCGATTTCACCTTGTCTAATGCATCCTGAATCAAGTATGTACCCAAAATCCTAGCATCACTAAAATAAAACCAACCTACCAGAGATCCACACCATCTCGCATACAAAGCCTCATACGAAGCCATTTGAATACTCAATTGATAACTGTTGTTGTAAGCAAACTCTGCGAGGGGCAAAAGCTGGTCCCATGAACCACCAAAATCAATAACACAAGCGTGTAGCATGTCCTCCAATATCTGAATAGTGCGCTTGGACTGGCTGTTCATCTGAGGGTGAAATGTCATGCTCAACTCCACCTGAGTGCCCAACTCTCGTTGCACGGCTCTCCAGAACTACGATATAATTTGCGTGCCACTATCTGAAATGATGGAAACAGGAACACCGTGTAGGCAAACAATATCTTTGATGTAAATCTCAGTCAACCGATCTGAAGAATAGGTAGTACTCACAGGAATGAAGTGCACAGACTTGGTCAACTGATCCATAATTACCCAAATAGCATCGAACTTCCTCGAAGTCCATGGGAGCCCAACTATGAAATCCATGGTGATCCGCTCCCACTTCCACCACAGAATTTCTATTTGCTGAAGCAACCCACCCGATCTCTGGTGCTCATACTTTACCTGCTGACAATTGAGGCACCGAGCTATGAACCCAACTATATCATTTTTCGTCCTCCTCCACCAATAGTGTTGCACCAAATCCTGATACATCTTTGCAAAACCCGGATGGATGGAATACTACGAGCTGTGGGCCTCCTCAAGAATCAACTCCCGCAGTCCATCTACATTGGGCACACATATCCTGTTGTACATCCTCAATACCCTCCTCATCTCCAATAGTCATATCTCTAGCATCACCGTGCTGAACTCTGTCCTTGAGGACAAGCAAATGAGTATCGTCATACTGGCTCTCTCTGATGTGATCAAATAAAGAAGATTGAGAAACCGCACAAGCTAGAACCCAACTAGGCTCCGAAATATCCAATCTCATAAGATGGTTGTCCAAAGCCTAAACATCAACTACAAGGGGTCTATCGCCAACAGGAATGAATGCAAGACTGCCCATACTCACTGCCTTCCTACTCAAGGCATCGGCCACGATGTTGGCCTTCCCCAGATGATACATAATAGTAATATCATAGTCTTTTAGCAGCTCCAACCATCTCTGCTGCCTCAAATTGAGATCCTTCTATTTGAAAAAGTGCTGGAGGCTATGATGATCAGTAAACACCTCACAAGACACACCATAGAGATAGTTCCTCCAAACCTTCAACGCGTGAACAATGGCAGCCAACTCCAAATCATGAACAGGGTAGTTCTTCTCATAGGGCTTCAACTGGCACGAATCATAAGCAATTACTCCACCCCCTGCATCAAGACACACCCAATACTGATCCGAGAAGCATCACAATATACTATATAAGAACCAGAAGTTGATGGCAGAACTAGAATTGGAGATATGGCCAAGGTAGTCTTGAGCTTTTGAAAGCTCACCTTACGCTCATCAGAACACCTAAAAGGATCCCCCTTTTGGGTAAATTTGGACAAGGGAGATGCAATAGACGAGAAACCCTGCACGACCCAACAGTAATAACCAGCCAAACCAAGAAAGCTCTAAATCTCTGTAGTTGAGGAAGATCTGGGCCAACTCTGAACCGCCTCTATCTTCTTTGGATCCACCCGAACACCCTCATTGGACACCATGTGCCCTAAGAACGCCACTAAAATAAGCCAAAACTCACACTTGGAGACTCACCATAAAGCCTCTCCTCCCTTAATCGCTGCAACATAATCTGCAAATGTTGGGCATGCTCCTCCTGGCTAAGAGAGTACACCAGGATATCATCAATGAATATAATAACAAACAAGTCGAGATATGGATGAAATACATTGTTCATCAGATACATGAATGATATTAGGGCATTGGTAAGCCCAAAACACATCATAAGGACCTCATAATGACCAAATGGGTCCTTAAAGCTACCTTAAGAATATCCGAGTCGCGAATCTTCAACTGGTGATACCCTAACCTCAAATCAATCTTGGAGAAAACCATCGCTCTCTGAAGCTGGTCAAATAGATAATCAATACGTGGCAAAGGATATTTGTTCTTGATTGTGACTTTGTTCAACTGCCTGTAATCAATGCACATTCTCATGGTACCATTCTTCTTCTTCATAAATAGAACTGGTGCACCCCAAAGTGACACGCTTGGCCAAATAAACCCCTTATCAAGGAGTTCCTAAAGTTGCTCCTTCAACTCAGCCGGCGACATACGGTACGGAGGAATAGAAATAGGCTGAATGGCCGGTACCAAGTTAATACCGAAGTCAATATCCCTGTCCAACGGCATGCCCGACAAGTTTGCAAGAAATATATCCAGAAAGTCTCACACAACCAGAACAGAATCAATAGTATGGGTCTCAGCACTAACATCCCTCACAAAAGCCAGATAAGATAAACAACCCTTTCCAACCATCCAATGGGCCTTCAAGTACGAAATCACCCTACTGGGGACATAATCCAAAGAACCATACCACTCAATCCAAGGCAACCTAGCATCACCAATTGTACAGTATTACCATTGCAATCTAAAATAGCATGACAGGGAGACAACCAATCCATACCCAATATCACATCAAAATCAATCATACTAAGAAATAGAAGATGAACACTAGTATCCAATCCCTCGATAGTCATTACACACGACCGGTATACATGTTCCACAATAATAGTATCGCCCACCAGAGTAGATACATGAATAGATAAAACTAAAGACTCGTGGGGCATATCCAGATAATAAGCAAAATACGATGATACATATGAATATATGGAACCAGGGTCAAATAATACATAATCATCTCGGTGACACACTGAGACAATACATGTGATCACTATGTTTGAAGCAGTAGATTTTGGTGTGGCAGGGAGTGCATAGAAATGGGCCATACCGCCACCTGATTGGCCTCCCCTTCTAGGGCGACCCCTAGCTAACTGAGATCCACCCCGAGCTGGCTGGGCAAGCGATAAAGTACCTAGTGTTGAAGTTGAAGGCTGATTCCTCTGCTAAGATAAACCTCCAATAAGGCAAAGACAATAACTTTTGATATGACCCCAAATCTCTACACTCAAGAAACCTCAACCGGCGAATGATGATAGGGATTAAAGGGAGCCTCGAGGATCGAGATACCCGCTAGAAGGACTCGATATAGATGAACCCTGAGTTGGAAAGGCACTGAGAGATGAGAGACCCTGCTGAGAACTGTGAGAACCATGGCTAGATGATGCACCAATGTGAACTAGACGAGCCGTCTAAGCATGCCTGTAAGGACGACCCCTGCCGTGGTGAAACAGACCTCCAGAAGTAACACCACCAAAGCTACCTAATCCACGAGGCCTCTTAGCCTCCCTCTCAACTCGCTCTTAGTGGCGAACCGACTCTATCTCCCAAGCAATGTCAACCAGCTCCTCAAAAGTAGCACCAGTCACCCTTTCTCTAGTCATAAGCACCCGCAACTGAAATGTGAGGCCATCAATGAACCTCCTGATACTCTCCATATCTATGGGAATCCACCAAACATCATGATGGGCTAACTCAAAAAATATCATCTCATACTGCATCACAGTCATATCATCCTGATGCAACTGCTTGAATTGTCTATGCATCTTCTCTCTACGAGACTGCAGTATATACTTCTCCAAGAAGAGAGTGGAGAACTCCTGCCATGTAAGTGGTATTTCACCAACCGGCCTACGCCTCTTATAAGCCTCCTACCAAGTGAAGGTAGCTCCAGTTGAACTAAAAAGTAGTAATCGAGACCCCATTAGTCTCTAGATACTTGCTATACAGAGGATCCTCTAACATCTATCCAAGAAACCCTATGTATCCTCTCCCTCTACTCCGCTGAAAGACGGAGGCTGGAGTTTCCCAAACCTCTCCAATCTACGCTACTCATCATCAGGTATGCCAGAACCACATAGTCTTGAGCAGCTGCAATCAGCTAGGCTGGGGGTACCCCCAGTATCTAGAGCCCCTACACCACATGCTCAAGTGTGCGGGTGGCGGAAGTCTGAGCACCTCCTCTGGCCTGATAAGTTGTTGTTGCGGCAAGAATAGAGATCACCTAAGCAATACTGGTACACACGATCAAAATCTGAGTTAAGGCCTCCTAAAGGCCTGGTATAACAATGGCATAGCTGGTGCCTAAGCTAGTCACTGGTGCGTCTACAACTGGGACCTGATCCTGAACTGGGGAAACTGGTGGATCTACAGGTTCCGCCCTAGCTGGTTTGTGGGCCGCACCTCTGCCCCTACTACGGCCTCTACCGTGACCTCGGCCTCTCGGGGCTCCAACTAGTGGTACTAGTGGTTGTCCGTCCCGCCTAGTAGCACGTGTCCTCACCATCTATGAAAGAATAGAATTATAAAAGTTTAGTTACCAGAATCAATAGATTCGCACGATAAGAATTCAAGAATGTGAAGTTTCCTAAGGGTTCTACAGCCTCTTGAAGATAAACACAAACTTCTCCATACCGATGCCCAAGAATCTACCAAACCCGCTCATGACTCGTGGGACCTTGTAACCTAGGCTCTAACACCAACTTGTCATAACCCAAAATCAACTGTCGTTGTGGCACCTATCATAGAACTAGGCCAACCTCTACTTAACAACTCATCACAGCAAAATAACTTAAAAAATAACAACGTAAGCAATTAACATGAAAGAAAACCATTTATGAAACAGAATAAATCCCAAAATACGATACAATATAACCCAAAATCGGGGTGTCACTAAGTATATGGGAGTCTAAATTAGAATAAAGTCCACTATAGTATCTAGAGAAATAACTGAAAATACGACAAATGGTAAAGGAGGAGAGTCAAGACCTGCAAATGTCGTGCAACTACCTTGATAGTCTCCGAGCCCTGAAACTTGGATCATCAATGGCCGTCGTAACCGGAATCGCCTGGATATGCACACCGGGTACAGGGAGTAACGTGAGTACATCCAACTCAGTAAGTAACGAGTCTAAGTTTTAGACTGAATGGTAGTAACGAACTCAACCTGTACAGATAAATAGAAATAATTGTGCAAAAATGTAGGCATGCTTTCAATTTAAATAGGCATCTTAAAACAGTAAAGTAAAGCAGGTCTGGATAGTATAAAGAATACAACTCTACTATCACTACATGCTAATGCACATACTGTATGTGATGCACTATGCTGTCAGCATCATGTGCTCACGCTCTCAAATTTTCAACCACTCGGTACTTTATATGGCCCATGCGGTGCAGGGAAGATCCATCTTGGAACATATACATCACTGACTATAAGTCACCCAGTACCGAGGAAGGCCAATCCATCCCGATGGAGAAGATCCATCTCTAGGTATCAAGTAATTCGGACAAGATCTATGTCCAGGAAAGATCCATCCCTCAATAATATTAACCGTGCTCACTGGGGGTGTGTAGAGACTCCGGAGGGGCTCCTACAGCCCAAGCTCTATCACAAATCAATATAACCGCTGCGCCATGCATCCCGATCCCATAACTGTCACTCATAATTAGGCTCTCAGTCTCACTCTGTCATAAATCTCTCCATTCTCACCCACGGGCTCACAATGTCATGAAAACTAACTTGAAACAATGATATGATGTATCAATAAATAACTGAGACTGAGATATGATATAAAAATGCTTGAAGATGACGAAGTACGGAATATCAATTAAATTAGTGTGATGACATCAAAAAACAACCATTAAGGGTCCCAACATGAGTACAGCAATTTCACAGTGCACGCCCGTTACTTGACATGTGCGTCACCTCAATACCAATCACATAACACATAATTTAGGGTTTCGAACCCTCATAAACAAGTCTAAAGTGTTACTTGTCGCACCTCCTTTTTACGCTACCGTACCCCGCGAAGGGTGTAGTAAAGGGAGTTTTTCCAATTAAAGGACAATCGAAACGGAATTTATTATTAAGAGTTGGAGTCGCCACTTGAGAGATTTATGGTGTCCCAAGTTACCAGTTTGAATCCCGAATCGAGGAAAAAGTTGACTCCATATTACAGTCTACGAATCAGAAATTCGGATAAGGAATTGTGTTAACCCGGGAGAAGGTGTTAGGCATTCCCGAGTTCCGTGGTTCTAGCACGGTTGCTCAACTGTCATATTTGGCTTATTTATATGATTTTATAACATGCTTTAACTTATGTGCAAATTTTAACTTTTAACCGCTTTTAATTATTTTCTAAGGAATTGAACGTCATTTAAAATATATTTTTGGATCACGTCACATGAAATGCACCCGGATCCTTGACACATTTTTATTCAACGTTTTGGGATTCGGATTTGGTTCGCATGAAATGCACACCCGAATTTAGGAAGGTAAAATTATTAAAGATGCTCCTAAAGAGACTAACGCATTATTATTTTTTGGGGAAGGCCGTGAGATTCGCTAAACAGCTCGTCCCGAAATCTAAGTATTTTAATATATACATTCGTGAAGCCCCGCAGTTTGTGCATTTTATTTGGTGAGGCTCGTCTCATTTATTTTATTTAAGGATATCCTAGGGCGACTATGATTTGCTATTTATTTTTGTCACTAAAAAAATAAAGAAAAGATCCTAATTAATTAAATGCTTGAAAAGGCCCTAACTTATTAGTTATTAGATTAAAACAAACGTAAACGGAAAATTGCACTCGAATTTGTACAAAAGGATAGTTAGTCATAGGCCTTGGCCCAGGTCCATATGAACACATGAATCTGACTGGACCCGGGCCATTCATTGGAGTGCTAAGGCCCGAAAACCTTGTAAATAGGCTAATTCATTAAACCAAACGGATCCGCAATTTTAACTATACTACATGCTTATTGAAGTTACTCTACATTTGTACAAGTATGTTCAACAATTTACAATGAACGGATTTATTAACTTGAACCTTTATTCTCAAATAAATGCCAAAATTACCACATTAACTTTAAAGGACTATTTTACTTTCACGTATTAACTAAATTTAAAACACCTATCCGTGTGA
>MU680528.1:6107-79786 GCA_026770625.1 Nicotiana glauca | reverse complement strand
TAACGCCTCCGTTCTACGGGCGGGCTCCCGACTACAACAACTTAAAAAGGTAACGCCTCCGTTCTACGGGCGGGCTTCCGACTACAAAACCTTAAAAAGGTAACGCCTCCGTTCTACGGGCGGGCTCCCGACTACAACAACTTAAAAAGGTAACGCCTCCGTTCTACGGGCGGGCTCCCGACTACAACAACTTAAAAAGGTAACGCCTCCGTTCTACGGGCGGGCTCCTGACTATAACAACTTATAAGGGTAACGCCTCCGTTCTACGGGCGAGCTCCCGACTACAACAACTTAAAAAGGTAACACCTCCATTCTACGGGCGGGCTCCCGACTACAACAACTTAAAAAGGTAACGCCTCCGTTCTACAGGTGGGCTTCCGACTACAACAACTTAAAAAGGTAACGCCTCTGTTCTACAGGCGATCTCCCGGCTACAACAACTTAAAAAGGCAATGCCTCCGTTTTATGGGCGGGCTCCCGACTACAACAACTTAAAAAAAGGTAATGCCTCTGGTCTACGGGCGGGCTCCCGACTACAACAACTTAAAAAGGTAACACCTCCATTCTACGGGCGGGCTCCCGACTACAACAACTTAAAAAGCTACAACAACTTAAAAAGGTAACGCCTCTGCTTTACGGGCGGGCTCCCGACTACAACAACTTAAAAAAGGTAACGCCTCCGTTCTACGGGCGGGCTCCCGACTACAACAACTTAAAAAAGGTAACGCCTCCGTTCTACGGGCGGGCTCCCGACTACAACAACTTAAAAAGGTAACGCCTTCATTCTACGGGCGGGCTCCCGACTACAACAACTTAAAAACGTAACGCTTCCATTTTACGGGCGGGCTCCCGACTATAATAACTTAAAAAAGGTAACGCCTCCGTTCTACGGGCGGGCTCCCAACTACAACAACTTAAAAAGGTAACGCCTCCGTTCTACGGGCGGGCTCCCAACTACAACAACTTAAAAAAGGTAACACCTCCATTTTACGGGCGGACTCCCGACTACAACAACTTAAAAAGGGTAACGCCTCTGTTCTACGGGCGGGATCCCGACTTCAACAAATTACCTTATCTACATTCTATTACTGTTGTCCTTCTTTGCCTCGTAAACCATTTCCTTCTACTTGAAGTACCTTCTGTCATAACCGCTTCCCTCAAAAACATAACTCGTGTTGTCTTCCCTCGAAACTGCTGGGGAATTAATTACTTACCTGCTGGGGATAATACTGATGGTGGAATCTCTTTTTTTTTCCAAAACTACTCTCTTCAAAACTCTTATTTGCTGGGGATAAAAATGTTATCAGCTGGGGATAACACTGTTGAGGATAACACTGCTGGGGAAATTTTCATTCCTTCAAAAATGGTGCTTCATTCTTCCAAAAATTGCTGGGGATGACACTGGCCTTCTGTTTTTCCTGAGCGCAAGTTTCATCCTTTTGTTCTGTCCGCTGGGGATACAACCTCCTTCATTAAAACTTATTCTTTTCCTTCTTTCAATACTGCTGGGGATAACACTGGTTCAAAGACCACTTCCCTTGTGTTATCTGGCTTCTTCCCCAAGAGGATAATTGATTTCCAGAAAATTTTCAAAATAAAAAGAAAATTTTCTGCCCCAGTTTGATAATCTTCCCTGTATCATGCCTCTCTGCCATCAATGACATTCCCTTACCTGCTTAAAATCAAAGAAAATTCTTTAGTTTAAAACATGGTGGTTGTGATACTCCTGCTGGGGATGGTTTTTCCCTTTCTCCTTCCCTGCTCTGCATTCCATTACACTATCAAAACTTGTTGGGGATGATATTATTTGCTGGGGATGATATTCCTGATGGTCTTAGAACGACTTGCCTTGCTTTGCGTCGTCTGGCCATCTTGAAACTTGGCCGATAACTTCCGCCCTTCTTGACGACTCCTTATTCACAAACCTCTACCGTTGTTTTCCATTTTTATCCTCTTATCTGACCCCGTATCTTTTCCATGACAGTTGGTTCCGCTGGAAGATTTTGCAATGTTTTGCTGATAAACCACTTTCTTCGTTCATCTGTGTCACTAAAAATACCCTTTTCTACTGGGGATGTCCCTCTTCTTTTGTGGCATAGCTCAGGAAAGAGCATTTCCCCGACCTCTGAGTCTCATATGAATTTCCCAAATCATGCCCATCGCTCTACGCGTTATTCTTTCTTGATTTATCCACGGGCCTTGGCTTTAAGGTCTATAACCTTTGATTTCTTCGGGGGATATCCTTCTTGACACTGGTCCATCCTTTTGTCAATCTCCATTTATTGGGGAATATCCTTATGGACACTGGCCTTGCGCTTGCTCCTCCTGACTTATACCACTTGGATGTTCTAATCAGATTCCGTCTTGCATAACTGGAAGGCTGGTGGCAAATTTTGAAATCATTTCTCACTTGTTTTGACCAAACAGACTCTGTTGGGGAATTTTTTCGATGAAAGGAGAAAAATAAAAGACAGAGGAAAAAGATGACTCTCTAATAAGGAAAACTATGAAATAAAAACCTATCAAACGCGAATACCAACTCTAATGGCTATGACATGCACATGTAGCCTATCCTCCGTCGTTAATTCGCCTTTCACAATCTTTGTCTGGTGATTTTCATCTGATTCTCTCCCTTATTCGACTTGTAGTGCCCGAAGGTTTTCACTATCAAGCCTCTCTCATTTTGGTTTTTCTCTCAACTTACAGTCGCCTCAAGGTGCCCGTGAAGGTTTTCACCAATAAGACTCTCTTGTTTGTATTACTTTTCAGCTGGGGATTGGGGTGTTACCCATAAGACTCTCTTTTTATTTCTTTTCTGCTGGAGACCAGAGTCTTTTCTGCTGGGAATCAGAGTGTTATGTTCTGATAGGATTCTCTCGTTTGTCTGACTTGGCCTCTTTTGAAGACTGATCGGAAGGTCTTTCTTTGGACCGTAATGTGGGATTTTGGATAGGGCTAGAAAGAAAGGGTATTAAAGGCGCAAAACAAAACAACCTGGGTTCAAAATTACAACCTTCGGAACTAGATTTATTTATACTAAACACAACTTTTGCCCCAGTTTCTTGCTTGGGGATTTTTAATTTTTGTTACACTATGACCGAGCTGTGAAGCGCCTACGTATCCTCTTTGAGGAATCAGGTCAAACGTAGTTCCCAATTCCTCGTTGTTCCAGTTTTTTTAATCATTTTTTTCCTTTTCTTCTTCTCCCCTTTTTTTTCTTTTCTGTTTTTTTTCTTTTCATGTTTGTGTTTCTAGTCTTTGCTACTGATTCTGAAGGAGGGGTATGAAAGAAAACAAATAAGGCTCAAAGGGTTAACGAAGGATAAAGTGTTTAGATAGCAGAATAAAATGCCTTCGTCATTCCAATCTTCAAAATATGCCAGGTACAGACAACACAATTAAACAGACACTCGCAACATCTTCTAATTGTGCCAGACTTGACAACCGTATCCACACCTTTGCCTTTTCCATTGGTTGATTTACATCACTATTTGACACCACTCCATTCTCATTATTGCGAACGACCCTTGCCAATTTGGTCAAACTTGTTTTAAATTTCAAATTGATGTCGCATGAAATATGCGGTTTCTTCATGTTCTATCTGCCCCAGTTTCACATGACTCGGGCTCCGAATAATCTCAAACCGTTCTTATTTCCTTTAAATGTCCTAATCACCTCCCAATGGTTTTATGATTAACCCTTAAGATTAGGGCTATAACTGTGCATGCATGTCATGTCACTAGAGTCGATAGGAAAACAACTATAAAAAGGAGAGGACCAAACAAAAAATAATGTCTAGAAATAATGGAAAACAGAGAATTGCATTAGACAGACAGGGAAAGAGTTGGTACAACAAAACAAGCACAATAAACTGGGTACAACCCTTGGAACAAAATAGAATGATACAAGGGTTTGATTTACAAGACAATATCCAGATTACAACCCTGAAAATAATCCGGACAACAGAAATGACAACAAAACAAGCTACCAAGATTCCTTCCTAGCGAGGAGGGAGTGACTTTTCAATTGTTGGGCTTGACATTTAGCCACAAATTTGCTCATCAGAATCAGCAAAGCCTTCTCCAATTTCAACATTATTGACTTCAGTTAGCAGGTTCCCGAGGGGATTCTCATACTCCATGTCACCAGGCATCATCCCTACAAAGTGTGCATCATGACGTGCGGGTAAAGGATTCTGTGCGATATTCTGAGTGTCACTGTCTTGGATCACAATCAGGTTTTCCTGGATCTTGTGTTTCCGACTTACCACAAACCGACCACCTCAATTTTCTTTTACAATTCAAAACAAAACATGTTAGAATGGACTTCAGTCGGTCCTTATTATTATCAACATTTTTTCCTTTTTTTTCATCATCATTATTTTTCTTTTCCATTTTTTCATTTTTTTGCGGTCGAATCTTATGGAGATTGCCTACATATCATGACCCCGCATGAATCAGACCTTGCGTAGTTCGGGCTAATGAAAGGTAAATAACAATGAAATATTTTTTTGGAATTTTCAATTTTCATAATAAAACAGACTGGGTTTCAAAGTTTTAAAGATGACCTACAAACTCGAAAATCAAACAATCCACATATTCTAATCAAAAAAATTACAAACTCAAAAACAAACGCCCAGCTTCCTTTCCCTGTTTGCCAATTTTAACCAAATGGTTGTTTTTGCAAGCGTGGCCCCTTCCCAATTTCACATGAATTTTGAGGTCGGAGAGGATTATTTTATGACACTTCACAAACTTATCCGTTCTTTTACGAAAATAGACTTTCGCCAACTGAAAGATACTCTAGGCTATCTCGGCAAGAACGGTTTAAAACACCGTCGAAGCTGGCTTGGCTTATTTTGATCGAAAATCCATACGGCATTCACTTGCCCACTTACTCTTTTTCTTGTTTTTCAAATTAAAATAAAAGACCTGGTTTTGCAAACACAGCCTTTCAACACCTCGGGGACGAAGATTTTAAGGTTGTGAGGGCTTAACCGGCCAAAAATCTAAAAATGACCAAAGGTGGCCGTTTATGCAAAGTTAGCCTTCCGGTGTCCCTTTCGGGAACATTCAGCTATATTTGATAAGAACGGCATCACCCGGCTTATTTATAACAAAAATTAAAATTTGACATTTTTTGGCTATTTTTGCAAAAGGAGAGATTAGACCCGATGAGGGTTGCCTACGTATCTCACATCCGGTGAGAATTAAACCAGCGTAGTTCTTCCAGATAAAACAAACTATATCTGCACACAAAACATTTTTCCTTTTTTTTCTTTTTTATTGGCAAACAAAACGAACTATTTTTTCATTTTATTGACAAATAAATAAACTATTTTTTGAAAACAAAATCATATTTTTCCTTTATTGGCAAATAAAGCAAACTATTTTTGAAAATATATATTTTTTTTTCAATGAAAAATAAAACAAACTATTTTGAAAATAACAACTTTTTTTTATTGACACATAAAACAAACTATTTTTGAAAAATAAAAACACTTTTTTTTCTTTTTCACTGGCAAATAAAATAGACTATTTTAAAAATAAAAAACTTTCCCATTTTTTTTTCTTTTCATCGGCAAATAAAATAAGCTATAAAAATATTTTTTTTTCATTTTCTTAAAAATCCAGCAGAGTTTCGACACTACTTGGGCATTGGTTTCTTTCCAAAAATAAGTAGTTATCTCTCTACACTGTAGTTTTTCTCTTTTTCTTTTTCACAATTTTCCAGTATTCCTGATTTTCAGAAGCCGGTCAGCATGCAAGTCTGAAGCAAATAAATGCGTAAAACAAACAGAATGCAGCAGGATGGTCTTTTCACTTCAGGTTGTTTGTCCTAGACGGACCCAACCCCTGTGTTGAGTCCCCTAAGTCAAATGCACATGATGCAAATAAGCGTTCCTACTAGGGATCCGGCATTAAGTCAAGTTATTCTAGGTCCAAAACCTGGGTATATGTTCTAGACCGTGTACCCGAGCGGACAACTTGAATCGAGGAAGGAGCTCCTTTCCGGGAACCAAAGGCCAGCCGGCTTAGAAACTTTCCGAGCCTCTTTCTTATTTCAAGGTATGACACTAACAGAACAGGGAGTCTCGACCAGCGAGCACATCCCTAAAGATAAGAAGAGAAGGGTTTCGGCACCGTTTATATATACAATTCAAATAATATTAAAGCGGTAAAAAGCATCATTTTGCATATTTAAGCTCAATCATATAATAAAATCATATAATAAATAGTGCTAAATACAACAACCATTTTAAGCTCGAATTTCTAACCCTAAACCTGTGGTTCTGGGTTGATTATCCCCAGTGGAGTCGCCAGAGCTGTCGCACCTCCTTTTTACGCTACCGCACCCCGCGAAGGGTGTAGTAAAGGGAGTTTTTCCAATTAAAGGACAATCGAAATGGAATTTATTATTAAGAGTTGGAGTCGCCACTTGAGAGATTTATGGTGTCCCAAGTCACCGGTTTGAATCCCGAATCGAGGAAAAAGTTGACTTCATATTACAGTTAACGAATCAGAAATTCGGATAAGGAATTATATTCACCCGGGAGAAGGTATTAGCCATTTCCGAGTTCCGTGGTTCTAGCACGGTCGCTCAACTGTCATATTTGGCTTATTTATCTGATTTTATAACATGCTTTAACTTATGTGCAAATTTTAACTTTTAACCGCTTTTAATTATTTTTTAAGGAATTGAACGTCGTTTAAAATATATTTTTGGATCACGTCACATGAAATGTACCCAGATCCTCGACACATTTGTATTCAACGTTTTGGGATTTGGATTTGGGTCGCATGAAATGCACACCCGAATTTAGGAAGGTAAAATTATGAAAGATGCGCCTAAAGAGACTAACGCATTATTATTTTTTTGGAAAGGCCGTGAGATTCGCTAAACAGCTCGTCCCGAAATCTAATTATTTTAATATATACATTCGTGAATCCCCGCAGTTTGTGCGTTTTATTTGGTGAGGCTCGTCTCATTTATTTTATTTAAGGATATCCTAAGGCGACTATGATTTGCTATTTATTTTTGTCTCTAGAAAAATAAAGAAAAGGACCTAATTAATTAAATGCTTGAAAATGCCCTAACTTATTAGTTATTAGATTAAAACAAACGCAAAAGGAAAATTGCACTCGAATTTGTACAAAAGGATAGTTAGTCATAGGCCTTGGCCCAGGTCCATATGAACACATGAATCTGACTGGACCCGGGCCATTCATTGGAGTGCTAAGGCCCGAAAACCCTGTAAATAGGCTAATTCATTAAACCAAACGGATCCGCAATTTTAACTATACTACATGCTTATTGAAGTTACTCTACATTTGTACAAGTGTGTTCAACAATTTACAATGAACGAATTTATTAACTTGAACCTTTATTCTCGAATAAATGCTAAAATTACCACATTAACTTTAAAGGACTATTTTACTTTCACGTATTAACTAAATTTAAAACACCTATCCATGTGTGGTTATTGCAACGTGAACTAAAGCTAACACTTATAAAATTATACTCACCTAAAAGGATTAATAACCAAGCTGCGAAATCAGTTTAATTACCCAGGCTGAATACTAACGGTAATTGACTAAATGTTCTATCTCATTTAATGGACTGACTTTAAACATATATATTAAGAGAACATATAATAGGAGATAAACTACAATTAACGTAATTTGCTCTACTAACCTAACAGCAGCTACAACTAGTACTCCACATGTAAAGTAGACTTATTGAATCCGAGATACAGCAGTTTACAGTCCATTTGATACAAAACAAAATAAACGAAAATTCCTACAACTATTAATTTAAATGCTGAAACAGAAATCCGGAATCAACTCATTGCTGCACATTTTCATTTCGCTTTCTCAACTGGGATTCTACATTTCAATGAAACAGGAAGTGTACCTGGAAATATTTACAATGGGAGAAAAGGAAGATCAGCAGCAGCAATACAACAACAGTTGCAACAGCAATACAACAGCAGACAGCCAGTCAGTTCAAACCAACAGCAACACCCAAATTCAAACTAGAAACAACTCAACCCAGGTATGGAGTGGCTTGTAAAACACAACAGTAATAACCAACACCTAATAGACTGGACTGAACTTGAACTAGACCAGAAATGGACCAACAGATATCAGAAGAAGTTCCGGGGAGTTGAACTTACACTGATTAAACTCTCCAATTTTTTTAGGCTCTCCAAACTGATTGTTTCTTTATCAAAGACTTATGTTATTCTCAAATGTGACCTCTCAAAAATGATTTCAAAAAGCCACCCTTTAAACTGTCTCAAGCTCCTCTCATTTATAGCCCAACTTTTTTTACATTCCAGCTCTTACGAGCATTCAGCTAATTAAGAAAGTCTTTCTGCCCATGATATTCCTCAACCACTACTACATGTTTTGTTGTCTTTTTAATTCACTTCTTCCCCACTAACCTTGTCTTTTCTCATTATTTAATTCAAAGTTATGGGTGAGTTACTTGTTTAATCAATCCCTTCAACTCCCCATTATATTTTGTTCCCCACAAATGCCTTATTCTAATGGTACACTAGCTTAGTGGGCAGGGCACTCAAGTTAAACAATTCTCCAATTTTTTAAGTCCCAAAATACCCCTTGAACCTACTGTGAACTACTGAAAATACCCCTGAAACCCCTTCCAATTTGCATTAAACCTATCAGCTATAACCAATTCACCTAATCAACAAACTTAAACAGAACAAACAAGTATTCAAATCACTAAACTCAATCATCAATTTGAACTTCAAATTAAATCCAACAGCAATACAACCAAGATGAAGGATTCAATGATTCTGAGCAAATCACAATTCTAAATTAAAACTTAGACAAAAGATGAATGAGCGCTGTAAATTCACTGAATCAAAAACAAAATGAACTTATATGCAAAACCTGATGAACAACAAAGGAAAGTAAAAGCTTAACAGACCACTACTGAATAATCACAAACAAACCGGATCAACGACTTAATAAGAGACATTCAAAAACGAAGCTAAAGCATGGTAGGATAATGAACACTAAACAATGTACTGAACGGACTGACCTCATATGCAAAGAATGAAAGGAAACACAGAGAAAAGGACCCATTGTTGCAAATCAACGGAAATAGAATTCCAAATCACTTTTATGCCAAAGTACTAGATTTATAGAATCACAAACAACCAGAATCTCATTCATATGCTCATATAAAAAAAATAAGTGAATAACCACATACATACGAGCAAAGAACAACTAAAAATTTGCTGAAGCAAAACGAAGGGAAAATGCTAAATAAGGCCTCAAACAAATCTGAAAAACTAACCGCGAGGCAGCGTTATACTCAAAACGCGACGAACCGTATACGAACCTCGACACCTCGATACCCATCTCCGGACAGATTTGACAAGCGAGCACCTAATGAGACTCAAACCCAACTTTAATCACTATTCATGCTCAAATAAGAGCTGGTTTGACACGGGTGTAAGGTGACAACCATTTGGCTTTAGCCTTGTCCTTGATTTCTTGTGGAAGAAGAAGCTCACATCTAAAGTCCTTTCCCTGTTAAAACAGTTGTAGTTTACTGTTTCTTGCTAGGGTTCTTTGGTTAAGTTCTTGAAGAAGGAGAGAGATCCTTAGCTCATGTGTAAGTTCCAACAGAAGATCCAAAATGACTCCCAGGTTAAGCAAAGAAAATGAAGCTTAGGTTGAGGAAGAAGGTTGCGACGTGGGTTACGGCGACTGGAGGGATCGTTTGGACATTTGGAGCTATCTTCATGGTTATTTGGATTGGTTGTTTGGTTTCGTGTAGGAGGAAGGGGGTGGTCGAAGACGGGGATGGATGGAGCTTGAGAGAAATGGTTGGTCATTCATGGCTGGAGACGACGGGCTGAAGATGGGTGGTCCGGCGAGCTTGGTCGTGGGGGCTGTTTGGGTGTTTAGACTTTGTTAGGGTTTTTGAGGAAGAAGAAGATGGAGGTGGGGAGTGGCGGCTAGGTATAGGGTTTGGTGTGTTCAAGAGAAATGAGGGGTAAAGTGAAAATAAGGGGGGTCGTTTGGGTTAGGGGGCAGACCGGGTCGGGTTGACCCGGTGGGTTTTGGGTTGGACTTGTGAGATACTTGGGCCAGGTTAATTCAAATTATAATAAGAGGCCCAGTCCGATTTTCCTTTCATGTTTTCCCTTATTTCTAAATTGAATTATAATCACAAATACTAATTAATTCCTAAAGACAATCATCACACATAATTAAAATAAAATCACACAATTTGACATTAAATGCTAAAAAAATGCAAAGTACATATTTTTTGTGATTTTTTTATTTTTGTGAAATAACTTAATTATTCTTAATTATAAAATTAAATCCTAAATGCAAATGCGATATATTTTGTATTTTCCTTAATTGAAACAAATAAATATGTAACGACAAATGCAAACAATAACATAAAATTCACAACAATTGCAAACAAACAAAAAATTATTTTATTTTAAATTTCTTTTGGAGTAATTCGTAGAGGGCAAAAATCACGTAGTCACATTACTTATCTCAACTCCGGCAAAATCCTATTCCGCAATGCCTTTGCCCCTCAAATCATCCTCCAAATATTTTGAATCTAGCCATAAGCAATACAATCAATATAGGTTAAAGGAACCAATTCCATAAGAAAAATACCAAATTATAGCTAAAAATTCGAAATCAGCTCAAACCCAGCCAAGGCCCACTTCTCGGAATCCGATAAAAGTCACAAAACTAGAAAGCCCATTCAATCACGTGTCTAACCATACCAAATTTACTCAAATCCGATAACAATATTCCATTCAAAACCTCAAAACCCCAACTCAAGAGTTCTTCCTCTTTTTCCCCAATTTCTCACTCCAAATCACAAATTATATGATAAAATTAAAGATGCATGGAATTTAACCAAAAACAAGCAAGAATCACTTACCCCAATCAAATCCACGAAATTCCCTTCAAAAATTGCCAAATCTGTGGTCTCTAGCTCAAAATATGAAAAATGGGTTCAAACCCTCGTTTTTTAAATTAATACCGTCTGCCTAGATTTTCTTCTTCGCGAACGCGAGTGTCCTCTTGCGTTCACGTAGACCACTCAGACTGCCTCTCAGATTTAATCTTCGTGAATGCGTCCTACGCTTTGTGAATGCGAAGCTTTACCAGCTCAACCCTTCGCGAACGCGGCCAAACCTTACGAACGCGTAAACCAAAGACCTGGGGTCCCCAGCTGCCTCTTCCGCTTCGCGAACGTGACACCACTCACGCGTTCACAATGTACACACTGCCCTACACTTCACGTTCGTTTCCTCTCCTTCACGAATGTGTAGAACAAAATCTCACCATCTCAGAAACACTCCTCGCGAACGCGTAAGAGGAAACCAGAAAAAATGTAGTAGCAGATATCAACTGTCTCACCAAGGCAAAAAGTGATTTGTTAACCACCCGAGGCCCTCGGGACTTCACCCAAGCATACCAACACGTCCCATAACATCATACAAACTTAGTCGAATCCTCAAATCCCCTCCAACAACATCAAAAACACGAATTACACACGGATTCAAGCCTAATGAACTTTGAAATTATCGAATTCTACAAACAACGTCAAAACCTATCAAATCAAGCCCGATTGACCTCAATTTTTGCAGATAAGTCATAAATGACACAATAGACCTAGTCCAACTTCCATAAATCTAATCTGACCCCGATATCAAAAAGTCCACTCCCGGTCAACTTTTCAAAATTCTAATTTTCGGCATTTCAAGTCTAATTCTACTACGGACCTCCAAAATAAAATCCAAACGCGCTCCTAAATCCAAAATCATCTAACTAAGCTATCAAAACCATCAAAATTCAAATCTGAGGTTGTTTGCACATAAGTCAACATCCGTCAACTTTTCCAACTTAAGCTTTCAATTAAGAGACTATGTGTCTCAATTCACTCCAAAACCCCGAACCAACTAACCTGGTAAGTCATAATACAGCTATAGGACACAAAAGAAGTAGAAAATAGGGGAATAGGACTACAACTCTCGAAACGACTGGCCGGATCATTACATCTCATTAGTGTGTCTATCTGGCGCTAATCCGAATTAATAGTAGACTACGAATACCTAATGATTAAAAAAAGTGTATATAAATGTGAAACTATAAAGGTAACAATAATTCAAATGGAACATATGATTACTCCAATTTCAAGCATAAGATACACGAATTTAATTTTGAGGTAAAACATTGAGGGACATTATAGACAATAAATTGCGTCAAGAAAATAAAATCAAGATCTAAAAATATTGCAATAATCATAGTATTTGATTTCAAATAATATGAGTGTATAATCTCTATAAATCCTCTGATTCTTCTTTCCAATAGTAAGTCCATTCAAGGACCTTCGAGCTTGATTTTAAATATGTAGTTGTATCCACGAATGATAATCTTGAATTCAACTCGCACGAACTTTGATTTTGAACTTGTAATCCTTGAATCTTGATTTGTTCTTCGATCTTGAGCTTGAACTTGATTTCTTGAACTTGAACTTGATTGCTTGAAGCTTGAAACTTGTAGACAAATTTGCGGCGTTTGGTCCACGAGCTCTCTCTTGCTTTTTGTTATAACTTCTGGTGTCTTTTCTGAGTTATGAAGACCTCTATTTATAGTTGTAGGAGGGAAGAGTTATGATAAGAACAAACCCCTTCCGACCAATCAGATTGAAGTGTGACAATGCCACATTTGATTGGTTAGAACATGTCACGTGCACATGCGGCGCGATTTCATTGGCCTTTTAATTTGGCTTGGCATGCCTTATCATTTTGACGAGTGGCACGATCCTGTTGGATCTTCTGTTTGACTTGGCATGCCACGTCATTTGACATGTGGCACCAAGCTAGACCTCCAGGAAGATGACATCTTGGACTTAATGAAGTGGGATCATCACTTTAGCTTGATTAAATGGGCTAGTCCAATAGATTAAGACTTATTTATTTAATTCATATAAATTAGATTATATAATTAGTTCAATTATTTTAGTCCAATAAGTTTATTTAAACTAATATATCATGAATTTAAAATATAGTCCAAATTATTTTACGAATTTAATTTCAATAAAATTTATATGCCTACAAATACCCCCATACTTCAAGGTTTGCCAAGGTCTTTAAACTTTTGAGGACTAAACTTGAAGTATTAACTTGATAATAAAATGTAAATCTTATTTGCCAAAACAGATAATAGTTCAATGTATAATTGATTACATGTTCGTTAATAGCCTGTTAGTATTTTGGTCCACACTTAAATATCAAAGTGACTCCAACCATTATAATTACCAAGAGAGATGATAACGACTACTATTATTGGTATAAAGGATATGCCATTTTCTTTCCAATGTTGTTGACCATCCGTTAAGAGCTGACCGAATCCATATGAATTTGGCAGATCATTCTTTGGTTGGATACAGGAGAACACAAGGCAACAAACGTGACACGTTACTGGAACGTCTATGTGCTAAGTCCCATTTCAATATGGATTTGGTTTTGGCAATTGCACCGCACCAATGTATTGAATCCCTCCAGGAGTCTAATTAGAGCAACTACCCCACAATGGTGCTTTACTTTTTAATAGCGTCTTCTAAGATCTATAAATACCATATACTCGTCATTCTATTAACGCCAACTCCAGAGTTTGCAAGCCACGTTGAGTACTCTCGACAACTTGGAAGCATTAACGCGAAGGTAATTTCTTTATCTTTTATTTAGCTTTTCTTTCTTTGTTGCTTTTTTTTTCTTTTTTCTTTTTTCCTAGGTCAAACTAGAAAGATATGTTCTTGTTTAACAAAATGATTCAGGCAAGAATAAGGTGACCTTAGGGTGTGAAGGGATGAGTACTCATCATGGTCCGAATATCGGAGAGATTACTCTCAAGGTGGGCCGAATATCGAAGAGATTACTCTCAGGGTATGAGGGGATGGATACTCATCACAGCTCGGATATCGAAGAGATTACTCTCAAGGTGGACGAATATTGAAGATATTACTCTCAGAGTGTGAGGGGATGGATACTCATCACGGACGGAGTATCGAAGAGATTACTCTCAAGGTCGCCCGAATATTGGAGAGATTACTCTCAGGGTGTGAAGGGATGGATACTTATCACGGTCCGAATATCGGAGAAATTACTCTCAAGGTGGCCCGAATATCGGAGAGATTACTCTCAAGGTGGCCCGAATATCGGAGAGATTACTCTCAGGGTGTGAGGGGATGAATAATCCTCCCCGTCCGAATATCGAAGAGATTACTCTCAAGGTGTGAAGGGATGGATACTCATCCCCCCCAAACCGGAGGCCATTTCATCCATGTAGACCTTTGTGCCCATTCCAATATTCTTGATTTGGACTTTGATGACTTTTTTTTTCTTTGCATCCAGAAGAGATGGTAAATTTCAGAAACTATATCTCACCTTCCTCCAAAATTAGACATGTCATAATCGAGACTGAATATGGCATAGAACAAACTAAATTTTTGATTCACACCCCACAAGCTGGCCGGTATGCAACCTCGTGGCCATCTTTGAGGAACCCGCTTTATGTAGAAAACTGGATCTTGGAGCACAAGTCTACTTCTAATCCATTATCCAAGATGTGGTCTTTCCAAGCGCCAATCCATCACCACGTAAACATTGCTAGCACCCTTCCAAATTTAGGGTTTCGCATAATTCAAGGGGAAATACGTTAGGGAGACACGATAACAATCGAGAGCGAGTATCGTCATATTCCAGGATATTGGGAATGGGCTGAAGATATACTTGGTAAAAGCCAACAAACCCTGATTACAGCCAAGATTTATGATGTTGTTTATGCCTCACTTTTCACTTAGAATCGAAACTCGAACATTTTCCAAGCATGTTGTGAGGCTTGGTGCCCCAAGACGAACAACTTCTTACATCAGCTGGGGAGATATCTATATCTTTTTGGGATTTACATATTCTTGCAAGTTTGCCCATTGTAGGTTTTCTTTATGAATAAGTGGTACCTGAGACTAGGAAACTCACATGTTTAGACGAAAAATAAATGAGATTTATTCGTCGATCTTGCGAGTATTTTTTTCAGCCTTCCATCATCTTAATGAAGCTAGGAGTGTTAACCAAAATTTCTCCTTCAACAAGTTGATAAAATTTTGGTATAAGAAAGCTTTAATATATAAACCAGACCCATTGAAAAAGAAAAAGAAGTTGCACGCCCAAAGTCGACACATAATCCTAATGGAGTTATTCCCAAGACAACTAGGTGGTCGAGTGATCAAGAAGCTACATTTTTCAAGCTTAGGGTGAGGTCTGACAAGAAATATGAAACATATCTAACAGCTTTCTTGTCATGTTGGATATGTGCTTTTGTGTTTCCCTATAAGGAAGAGAACTTCATTCGTCCCAAGACTTTTAAGATGGAAAGCATGATGACAAGCGGCCAAAAGATTAGCCTCGCGGTCCAGTCTTGGGCGAGCATTTATCATGTTGAATAGGATTTCATGTTCTTCCCGACTTTACCAGGTCAAAGTTTGTTTTCCTATCCATTATGTTTACAGTTGGCTCGCACATTGCCTCAAAACCCATTACCCACTTTCTAAGGATCCATATGTCCCTTCGATGGTGGTATACTCAGGAGAAGGCGTCGCGAGGTAATTTGACAAGAAAGATGCGAGAAAAATGCATCCACGACGGAGAGAATATAGTTTGGATACCAACAATGTTAACTAATTTTTGTCCTTATTATTTTGTGGATAACGAGGACCCTCAAGAGTTGGAGTCAAATTACTTCATGATCTTACATTTTAATTACCCCCCTTTGAGGTATGATAACCGATTCATTATCGAGTCATATAGTCCACATTGGTATGGTCGACAATTTGGGTTTTACTAGAACGTTCCTCACTTTTTAGAGAATGATATCTGCAGCCTCTAGATGACGGACTCAGATTTTGGAGGATTTGCACATTGTATTGATTTATGTGACGTGTGGATTTTCCCCCATCTGGAGATCCTGTAGAGAATTTTTTCTCCACCAATTATATGTCTTGGTGGGAAAAATCGCATGGAAAGTTTCTTGAGGATAATTTACAAGCTCCGATAGACAATGTTGGGATAAATTTACTACTCCTTTAGGAGATGAAGATCAAGGTGTTGGAAAGACGCTCTCAAAAGTAAATGAAACACCATACTCCAATCCCAAAAGTAGTTATACAACATAAGAAGAAGAAGAAGAAGCTTAAATCCTATAAGGAAGCTTTGAAAGAGGTGGTGTGTGTTTCAACAGACATAGAGAAACACCCTCAAGTTCTTCCATTTAGCATGCGAGTTCCTCAAGATACAAGCCAGAGTACCAACGAAGATCAAAATTGGAAAAGGAAAAGGCCTAACCCAGTAGAGATTGTAGAGGTTCGAAGTATTGTCAGTCCCTCAAGAACGCATATAGCTTGTAACAAAGAGGTAGAATATAATAACCTCGCCTTTTTCCCTTTTTTTGAACGAATAGCTTCACTGGAATTTACTTTCTTTCTTTGGCTTTTCCTTATTTAGCTCAATTCCATTGGGCATCCGGTGACATCCCCACATGACAAGTCGCAAGTTAGTGATGAATCTATTGCAGGAGCTACGTCTAAAAAGAAGTCATCTTTAAAGGCATCATCTCTTCCTCATGACAAAGCCATAAAAAGACAAACCCTAAATGAGATAACTCGCGTTCCACCAACGACAAATGCTGCAGTATTTATTTTTTAAGGAAAGAGCATTGTCTTTAATTGCAAAAAGAAATTCATCTTGGGACTTTGGGAGGATATTTGTAATAGACTCTCCAAAACTCGTACAAAATTGCTCTCATCTTATATGGAGAAAATCACTAATATTTTCGAGGATATGAAGAAGGGGAATGGTTTGGATCTTTCTCTATTAGAGAGTTTACTAGATTCTCTTTTTGAGCTTGTCGTTTCATATGACTAAGAGCGATCCAATTTGGCTGATAAGACGAGTGAAGATGAGAAGCTAGAGCTGATTTCCAAAGATAAGGAGCGACTCAAATCGTTCAAATTTGAAGCAAGCTATGAAGTCAAGAGAGTCTCCTCTAGTGAAAAGAAAATGAAGAGAGTTGTGAAAAGGTTGCAGACATTACAACAAAAGAGGGAAAATATCGAAGGTGTTATAGAAGCGACTTAAAAGGAGGTTGAAGAGATTCAAGCAAAAGTTTCAGTTCCCGAGACCGAGGTCTCTTCATATGACAACATAAATTTGTTGATTTTTGATGATTAGGCCAATCTATAGGAGAAGAAGAAAAACCTGGAGACTAGCTATCAATAATTGATCAACTACAAGTTCTGTTTAGAATAGACTATTAGAATTATTACCTTTTTATCTTTATATTAGATTGACCTAGAGGATATTTATTTTATCATAAATAAGATCACTTCTCTTTTGCTTTACATTGTCCGACTTTTATCTTAGTCGCATTTACAATTATCATCTTTACGCGCTTGTAACAAAAGAATTATATTTTATTGTGGAAGAGTCCAAATAATGAACCGTTTAAGTTATTAAAAATAGATTTCAATATCTAAAATATATCCAAAACTTAGAACCAAACACCTTCAGAATCTTCAGAGATAATATTTTGAAACCATCTTTAGGTCCCATCACGTTGAAAATTTTAGATTTCTGTAATCTCACCCAAAAAATTGTATCTTGGTGTAGAAATATCGAAATTGCGAATCGTTTGACTTCTCAGAAATTAGACTTCAAAATCTAAGACATATCCAAATTTTGGGATCAATCACTTTCAGAATCGTACCAGATATGATTTTGACACTAATTTTAAGTTCTAACGTGTTGATAGTTTCATATTTATGCAGCTTCACCAGAACAATTTGTATCATTGGGTAGGAATGTCGAAATCATGAACCGCTTGATTTTTCAAAAACTAGACAAGATCTAAGACATATCTAAAATTCTTGTAATCAAACACCTTCAAATTCGTCCCAGATACTATTTTGAAATTAACTTTAGATTCCAACACGTTGATAGTTTCAGATTTGTGCAGCTTTACCAAAATATTTGTATCTTAGTGTAGGAACGTCAAAATCATAAACTGATTGATTTTTCGGAAACTAGACTTCAAAATGTAAACCACGTTGATATAGGATTCCGGCATGCTGACGATTTCAAACTAGCGTGACTTCACCAAATCTTATATATTTATATGTGTCGAAATCACGAATCGTTTGATTATTGAAAAGAAGATTTCAAAATCTAAAACATGTCCAAAATATAGGATTTAATACCTTAAGGATAGTTTCAAATAATAATTCATTACCGACAGTTCCGAATTGACACGACTTTGCCAAAACTTGTATGTTTTGGCATAGAAGCCTCGGGATCAAAACTGTTTTTCTTGCTATCAATAGAAATTCAAGAACTTCATTCTCACAAATATCTTGGGTTCAAGTCTCACTGAATTTGAAATAATGTGCCAAGCAATCTTTCTTCTTATACTTGTGTTCGCTTTTTATGCCTCTTCCCTTCCCCCTTTTTTAGGGCAGTGAGCGGATATGAAGACCAACAAAGTTGAAGGTTTTGCAAACATGAAGACATATTAAATCCTCATACTTCAATGCAAATATGTTGTAACCTCCTAAAAGACTATAATTATTTCATTTTAGACACCAATTTACCATAGCGGCTTGCCCCCTTTAAATCAAATGGGATTCAAAGTTTAACAGAAGAATGGAATCTGAGCTTGATTTTCAAGTGCTAATTGAATGGATTACATTCCATCGTACTTCATTTGGACAATTATTGGGGGATTATGTATCTTTTTAACTTATGCGACTGAACTCAGAATAGAACTCTAAGATTTCTACGTACCTCGATGAAAAGGATCAAGTCATACCGTAGTTCAGAATGAGTGATTTTTATTTTTATTTTTATGTCCTAACTTTTTCCTAGGCCGCTCTTTGGAGGTTTTCAAACTGGCGGACTCTTTTTTGGGTCGTAGACAATATAGATTCAACCGGTCCAAGAGTGTAGGAACATGTAGTTTAGGCTCATGCGTCAAGCAGCATTACAACTTCAAGGATAATACTTCTTTAAGAACTTTCCATTGATAGGGCCGATTCTCATGCCAGCTGCATCAACCAGCTTATAAGACCCACTTGAATAAGATTCTTGCACAATATATGGCCCATCCCATCTTGAAGTAAACTTCCCTAAGGGTTTATGGGAAGTAATAATGGGTCTTCCTATGGCCAGGACTTGATCTCCTACGTAAAAGGATGTTGGGAGAACTCTTTTATTGAAGGCGCGAGACAATCGAGCTTGATAACATTCAAAATTTTGTTGAGCTTCCAACCTCTTCTCATCAAGAGCCTCCAACTCTGCTAATCGAAGTCGAGCATTATCTTCATCAATATATCCTTTTTGAATAGCTAATCGTAATGAAGGTATTTGATGCTCAAGTGGCAAGACGGCTTCGACTCCATAGACGAGTGAATAAGGGGTCGCTTGTGTTGGCATGCTGTGAGTTGTCATATATGCCCACAGAGCTTCTTCCATACGCTCATGTCAATCTCGTTTGCATTTGGAGATGACTTTCTTTAACAAGTTGCATAGAGTCTCGTTGAATGCCTCAGCTAGACCATTGACGGCATCATTGTACATAGAGGAGTTATGTTGCTTGAATCCAAAGAGATCGCAAATCTTGTTCATCAACCTATTGTCAAACGGCTTGCCATTATCCGTTATTATGTAACGAGGAATGGCAAAGCAATAGATAATGTTTACTCGGATGAAACTAGGGGCGTTCGTCAGTCGGTACGGTACGGTATTTAGACATTTTGTTTTGGTATTTTCGGTCTTCGGTTTTTAAAAATCTTATAACAATATTGTACCTAATTAAATTCGGTATGGTTTGATTTTTCTCCTTTTGATTTCGATTTATTCGATTAGGTAACTTCGGTTTATTCGGTTTAAATACTAACTAGTGCATAGATTCACAGACTCTAATACTCTTAATCAAAGTACTCAAAAATACAAAACTAAAAATGTTTGTTCACAAAAATTTTGTCCAAAACTAGAAAATATCGACTCAAATAAAGAAAATTATATATAAAAGAATATTTAATTGTTAGAAATGTCTTGTTACTTGTTTAGAGTTAATTGATGAACTTAGAGAATAAAGGAAAGTAAAATTTTAGATTTTTATATTTATGTTATAATTGATAATATGTGTTTTGTGTAATATAATATATATTTCGGTACGGTATTGGTATTTCAGTATTTGATTTTAAAATACCAAATACTATACCTAATACAAATATTATAAAAAAACTTAAACCAAATACCATACCAAATACCAAAATACCGTATACCAAATAACAAAATTTTCAGTTTCGGTATATTAATTCGATATTTACCAAATTATGCACATCCCTAGATGAAACTTGCAACATTTTCCTTCTTTACTTCCTTGAGAGCAACAACTTCTGCCTATTTTGAGAAGTAGTCAGTTGCAGCCAAGATGTATAAGTGCCCACCAGAGGATTTTGGCAGTGGTCCAACAACATCCAATCCCCAAGCACTTAAATAGCCAGGATGCAACAGTCAGATGCAACACTTTGGGAGGCTGATGGATAAAATTTGCATGGAAGTGGAGCTTTGGTCCAAACTGGAATGACTCACATACACAGAATGTGCTTCTTGCAAAGCTTAGAGTGCTTCATCTTCTCCTAAGCATCATAAGAGTATTCCCTCAAATGATCTTCTGTATAGAGTATCTTTGTAGTATAGGAAGCGAGGTGCACGACGGCGGATTTCAGTCCTTCTACTCGAGGAAGTATCCCGTAGCTCAAGTAATCAATAATGGGTTGTCTCCATTCTCCTTTCTCAGATTCAGAAATAACAAAAAGATGCTCGAGTTCATTTTATTGACGTTTACCCTCATTTGGCAGTGGTACTACCCATTTTTAGTAGATAGTAACATACGCTTGATCAAGCAGGGTTAATGATGAAGTTAGGGCAGCTAAAGCATTAGCCTTCTTATTTTTTTCCTAGGCACGTGTTGAATAATCACATCACCAATCTATCCTATCAATTTCTTATCATAATTATGATAAAGGCGTAGTTCAGGTTTCTTAATCTCGTAACTACCTAAAAGCTTATTGACCACGAACTGAGAGTCACCAAAGACTTGCAATTGCAACTGCTTCATATCAACATCCATTTCAAGCCCAAATATTAGTGCTTGATACTTAGCAACATTGTTGGAACAGAGTTGTGTCAAAGTGAAGGAATAGGGCAGAAATTCCCATTGAGAAGTGACAAATACTACACTAGCACCAGCTCCTCCGCGATGTGCAGCACCATCAAAGTACAGCTTCCATGGAGGTTGAACTTTAATAACCATTGCGTCCTCATTGGGTAGTTCGTTAGTTAGCTCCCAATCATAAGATATAGGGTGATCTGCCAAGAAGTCTGCTAGCGCTTGTCCTTTTATAGCCTTTTGAGAGATGTACATAATTTCAAATTATTGAAACTGGAGGTACCACCTTGGTAGTCCATCACTAAGGATAGGTTTTGACATCACGAACTTGATTGGATTTGCTCTAGAAACCAAGCGAACAACATGAGCTTGAAAGTAGTGCTTCAACTTTTGGATTGAGAAGACTAGTACCAAACATAACTTTTTGATTGGCGAATAATTCAGCTCATTTGGTGTCATCATACTGCTCAAATAGTAAAGGGAGTTTTCTTTCCCTTCACTATTTTCTTGGGCCAGCAGACCTTTCTTGTGTTGTAATATATAGTATCAATGTCTTTCCCGGTATGGGGCTACCAAAACTGGAGGCTTCATCAAGTAACTTTTGATACTTTCAAAGGCATTTCTACAAGCTTGGTACCACTTGAAAGGAATGCCTTTTTTCGTGAGGCGACTGAATGGTTGGCACCTACCAGCTAGGTTTGAGATACTTGCAGTCAGGAATGGTGCTCGTCCTGTTAAGCAAGCTCAAAGGCATTTTAGGTTGGACTTGGTTCCCCTGATTGAAATCGAAGTTAACAAACTCATTGAAGCTGGCTTTATTCGTGAAGTTAAACAGCCAACGTGGGTCTCAAGTATTGTCCCTATAAGGAAGAAGAATGGCCATATTCAAGTGTGTGTTGACTTCAGGGATCTCAATAACCAAACTTTGGAAATACTTAGAGATTTTCTGGATTCTGGGCGAAGCAGGTGTTCTTATACTTTGATAATTTCTCTGGAACTTGTTCCCCTTCTTTAATGGACCCAATCTCTCAAATACAGAAGTCCTCAGAATTGACTTTCCAAGTCGATAAAAGACAGAAGGCTTGTTAGAAGGAACATTCATCTTATATAGTGATATAATTGTTGTTTGTCCTTCTTGTAAAGATGCGCATCGGTAACGGTTGCTTTTATCCCAAACATTCACGTGGTTGCCTCGTGGTAGCTTATGATGGGAGCTTCCTAAATTTTGATGGCTCATTGGGATTATATCCAGTTTTTGCAAATAGCCTATTAGCATTATGATCAAAGCCTTCATCTGTATGCTTCGTAGAGAGTGCCACATCCTGCGAATGATTTTGGGCCACAAACCTTGCAAGTAGCGTCGAGGGAAACTTTACTACCTCAATTTATTTGATCGGAAGAGTTAAGCCCCTTGGCATATTGATTTGGAGTTTGGTTGATTCTACCTCCTCTTTGTTCTTTTTAAGGACATAGTGGAGTGCAGGAGTTGCTTTCTTTCCATAAGACACGATGTTTCCTTCATGAGATTTATTTGGGCTAGGGTATACCTCCTCAGCAACAACCTTGGTTTTGTTGGCAACTACCTTACCTCTCCTAGTCTTCGACTCGTTATTCTTGCCATTCATAACATCATCAGCTTTTAGCTCCTTTACAATGCAGTTCTTCAAGTAGAACTTTGCATCGGCGAAGTGTGACTCAGCCTCGGTGAATGGCTCGTCATCAGCAACTATCTTGTTCTCGACTTCACCCTCGTAGTATTTTAAACATTGATGGTAGGTAGATGGAACCACTTTATTCTCATGTATCCAAGGCCTTCCAAACAAGACGTTGTATAAAGTCTTTGCATTAATCATATGCAGCCATGCACTTGATTGCATATCTTCAATGGTGGTTGCATATCGAGAGTTTGTTCATGGGGATACCAAGTTCTTTCACAGTACGAATTGGCAAAATTTTCACTGAGGATCCTCCATCAACAAAAATTCGATTTACCCTTTTATTGCGCATATAGCCAACCACGTACAACGGGCAGTTATGAGGAGTGTCACCTAGTAGAAGATCGTCATAGTAAATGTAACTTTTTCGCGCAAGAATTAACTTATTGAGGAATAGACTTGATGAGATCTTCCGAAGATGGTTCCAATAGTAGGTCATCATTCTTTTCTTCCTCTTTACCAGCATGGAAACAAAAGGCTCACTACCATTATGAGAAAACTTCGTGCAGAACCAACTTGGCAAGAACTCCTCCAAGGTCACTGGATGTCTTGGCTTTTGAGGGTGGTGTACTTCCACTTTTGCCTTCTTCAAATGCTTAACTTGATTCCGTTTCCTTGGTTTTTTACCATCATTTTCCTTGTTGTTGTTCTATTGATTCTTTTCGTGGGCTCCTTTTGTAGAGCCTACGATGAGTCACCAACATCTAACCTTCATCATCATCAGGCTGATCAACTTTGACTTTGTTGTTCTCTAGTAATTCTTTATTTTTACTTTCTTTGAAACTGCATAATTCATCTTGAATGAATGCGCCAAAGGTGATAGAGACTTGATTTGCACTTGCCTTCTCATATTCAAACACAATCTTCTTTTCACGAGCAAAGTCCACAACTTTGTCCTTAAAGATAAAGTACTTCTCAAGAGGATGACTCACAAGTCAATGATATTTGCAATAATTTAGGTCATCAATTTTCCCAGCTTCATTTGGCCGCTTCATCTCCGAAAGCTCAATGAGCTTTAACTCGATAATCTCTTCAAAAATTGCAGGCACATCAGAATCCAGAAATGGGTACTCCTTATCTTGCATTTATTTTGCCTTCTGTAATATCTCCTAATCAATCCGGATTAGTGAAGGGTAGGAGTATATTTAAGAACATCTTATTGACTCAAGAAATTGTCACTAACATAAGGTTAAGGGGAAAGCCAGCTAATGTGGTGATCAAGCTTGATATGTCTAAGGCGTATGATAGGGTTTCATGGAAGTACTTATTGCATGTACTAAGATGTGATTTTCTGAGCACTTCATCAACATGGTGTGGAACTTGGTATCAAATAACTGGTACTCAGTATTGGTGAATGGGCAGTCTTCAGGGTTCTTTAAGTCTACTAGGGGTGTCAAGCAAGGGGATCCTCTATCACCAGCATTGTTCATTCTGTCAGCTGAGGTACTTTCCAGGTCTTTGAATAAGCTATTTGAAGACAGGTCATTTATGAGATTTGGAATGCCTAAGTGGTCTAATCCTTTAAAGCACTTGACGTATGCTGATGATACTATAATCTTTGCTTCTGCTCATCCTCCATCGTTGAGCAAGATTATGGTAGTGTTGGTGATCTATGAGAAGATATTAGGCCAGATGATCAACAAAGATAAGAGTTAATACTATACGTATTCAAAGGTTCCTAATGGATTGTGCCAGGCGGTTGGAGCTATTACAGGATTTGTAAGAGGTAAATTTCCCTTCACATATCTAGGGTGTCCTATTTTCTACACTAGAAGGAGGAAGAAATATTATGAGGATATTATCAAGAAAGTGAAGGCTAAATTGAATTCATGGAAAGGAAAGTTGTTGTCATTTAGAGGAAAGGCAACACTCATTTCTAGTGTGTTGCAAAGTATGTCAGTCCATATGTTATCAGCCATTCATCCACCAAAAAATGTCCTGGAGCATCTTCATAAGATTTTTGCTACGTTCTTTTGGAGCACAAAAGAAGAAGGGAGAAGCAGACATTGGGCCTCATGGCAAAATATTTGCCTTCCTAAAGAGGAATGGGGCCTAGGTTTTAGGTCCTTATATCATGTGTCGAGGGCATTGTTTGCTAAACTATGGTGGAGGTTTAGGACCACAAAATATTTATGGTCTAATTTCATATGGAATAAGTATTGCAAGAAGGAAATACCAACGGTGGTGCAGTTTAGACGGGGGTCTCGTGTTTGGAGACAAATCCTGAATGCTAGGGAAGAAGTATAACATGAGATCCTATGGGAATTGAAGAGTGAAACAACTAATATTTGGCATGAAAATTGGACTGGATTGGGTGCACTTTATCACGTATTACCTGAAGACTTTCCAATCAATGAAGACCTTCAGGATGTGGCAGAATTACGGGAAGGTGAAACAAGGGATGATCAGCTGCTAGATCAAACCTTCAATAAGGAAATTGCAAAATATATAAGGCTAAATGTGCATTGTGAAGGCAGTGAGGGATACTGGGATAGGCCATACTAGATGCCAACTCCTTCAGGAAAGTTCAGTGTTAGCAGTGCTTGGCAAATATTAAGGTATAGGGCTGATCTTAATTAGGAATTTAAGTTAATGTGGATTAAAGGTTTACCATTCAAGATATCCTTCTTCTTGTGGATATTATGGAGACGGAAAATAGCCACTGATGACATGTGAAGGAGGCAAGAGCAAATGGTGATGTCTAGGTATTGGTGTTATCAGTAATCCCAAGAGGAATCTATTGAGAATATATTTGTCACAAGTCCTACTGCCTCTAAAGTATGGAACTTGTTCATGAGTGCTACTGGAATTACTATGCCATTCATTCAATTGAAGTAGGTTATAAGGCATTGGTGGTATGCTCAATATTGTCCAAAGTTAAAGTCATTGTTTCAAGCAGTACCAGCTATTATCACTTGGGAACTTTGGAAGAGAATAAATGCAGGTAAATAAGAGGTTCAATGTCTACAAATAGGGTGATTCATGAGATCAATAGGACACTGCATAAACTAGCAAGGGTGAAGTATGCGTGGATGCCTAATATATTCCTTTGTTATGGCCATACATAATTCAATATTTGAAAGGATATAAACCTATATTGATCACTACAAGAGTAACATGGTATCTTCCTTTTCATGGTTGGTACAAATGCAATACTGATGGAGCCTCAAAATAAAATCTTGGTCCTAGCTCATTAGGCTTTTGTATGAGGAATGATGAAGGTGATGTGGTGTATGCAAGGGCAGTAGACCCGGGGTGACAACTAATGTGGTGGCTGAAGCTAAGGCTATTCTTCAAGGATTGGAATATTGTGTGAAGCATGATCTTCACCCTCTCATATTTGAGACTGACTCATTAGTGGTGAAGAAAGTGATAGAAGGGGAATGGGATCCTCTGTGGGTAATTGAAAATGATGTGAAGAAAATTATAGAGATGAAGGGAAACTTCAATGTGATCATTCAACATGTGTTCAGAGAAGGAAACTCAGTGGTGGATTTTATAGCTAACATTGTATTTTCTTTTGCAGGTACATATGAGTTTCACTCATTTTCTGAACTACCTAGTGCAGGGAGGAGGTTGATTAATTTAGACAAGTCTCAAACTCCTAACCTTATGGTTAGAATAGCAAAGAGAAAAGCCCCAGATTGATGGCTTCGCAGGATTGGAATCTGCACATACCTACGTGTTTCTTTTATGTCTCATTATGTATGCTATTAAGGTACTTTCCAATGGTATTAGCATGGTCACATGCTCATTATGGGGGTGATTTGATAGTGTACATGACCAATGTGATAAGTAGGTATTGGATGGTGCTATTTATTCAACTTCTTATATGTTCAAATGTTAAGGAAAAGGTTGAATCTGTTATGTGGAATTTCTAGAGATTGTTGAATCATTTCTCAGTGGTATTAGCATGTCTTCATGCTCAATCTGAGGATAGTTTAGCGATGTTTAGAATGATTTCTACATTAAAGGTTCGGGAAGAGAAGGATATGAGCTTACACGATCATAAAATCACCCAGCTCCACAGGCCTGGTGGTGCCAGGCTAAAGCCTGATGATACCCGGTCGCCAGCTTAAAGCCAGCGTTGGCCTGGCTTTTGCCTTGCAAAGCATGCCTAAAGCCATCTCCAGCCTGGCTTTTGCCTTGCAAAGCGTGCCTAAAGCCAACTTTAAGACATGTGTAGCCATGCTCTTTTACATGATAATATTGATGACCGACCACATGATTTATACTTGAATAGAGTTAGTACACTGCCTATGGAGATCATATTGTAGCAACTCTAATGATTGGAAGACTATAATGGCTTCAATTCTATGGTGGAGATGTTTGGAATTCATTTTAGCCTATGGACTGCATACCCTGGCGCCTGGTGAGAGTTTGATAAGTGTTGCTTGGTATTTGCCACTGGCAATTCGATTCACATACACTAACAGGAGAATGAAGCATTCAACGGACAATGTTGTAATAGCTAGTTCATTAGACTTTAGCTTTTCTATCTTTTTAGAGCTAATAGTTTCATGCAACTTCTATTTTGGTTTGGACATCCTGTAAGCTTTGAACCCATTTTGGGATTTTATTTATATATTAGTCACTAGGCAGCCTGTCTAGGGGTTTATTTGCTAAAAAAAAAAAAGTAAATCTACAGATCTTGTGAAATCACCAACCAGTCGTGATAACCTCTTAGACCTCGAACCATTATTCCCAAATTAGCATATGCATATACAAAGTCTATATAAGCATCTCGATATAAATAAGTTTATTAAATACCAATATTTTAAATATTAAAGTTCAATATTTGCGTAAGCATATATAAATTAAGTCTATATAAGTAACTGGAAATACTCCTTAAATAGATTTCATGAACAAACACGTATTTCAAAAAAAAATCAGAAAAAGGAAAAAAAATTGATATGGACAAATGGGTCCTAAAGTTTAGTATTTGACAAATTATTATTTGTAAATACCGAATTTTAACATTTTAAATGGAAATATTATTTGTGAAAGTTAAAGATTTGTTAAGGAAGATTGAAGATTTTATAAGCTTAAGTTAAAATACACCCTCATATCATAAATTCAACTTAAATTTGCCTAAAAAATATAATAACAACTCTTTATGGAACTTTATTACCATTTATGCGCCAAAAAAAAAAATCAGTTTTTTACCCAAAAAAAAAAATTGATTTGATCAGATCAAAAGGAAAGTAAAAAAAATGCCAAAGGTTTTAGGGGTAACTTTTTAAGAGGGAAAAGTACCGCGCAAGTTTGGGTATTCAACATCAGAATTTCTCGTCCTGTAATATAGGGTTTGAGCGTATGATGCAACTGTAATATAGGGTTTTGGCCATCTGGAGCTGTAAAAGCAGCCAGAAGAATCGCTGATCACGGTTCGTCATTCACTCTTTATAATTGCGAGATCACCAACTGTTTCTGCTTAATCCATAATTTTACACTTCTTTAGGAATACTATGATTCAAAGGCACAATAGACTGTAGTAATTAGGGGTGGGCATACTTTGGGCAAACCTGAAATCCAAACTGAAATTCGAATTTCTTGGATTTTTGGTTTGGATTTTCGGATTACAGATTTAATTTTGGATTTAATTTTTAAATTTTTTGGATTTCAGATTGGATATTCGAATTTTTGGATTTCAAATTCTAATACTCTATATTTAGTCTATTATACATATGTCAATAGTAATAAGTTCAATGCCCTACGCATTAGATATTATCATATATATTCAACATTAATTACTAAGTTATTACTCCCTTCGTTTCAATTTATGTGAACTTATTTTCTGTTTAGTCTGTGCCAAAAAGAATGACTTATTTCTCTATTTGGAAATGGTTTTACTATTTCTACTTCTTATCTGTCGTATCAGCGTCTCGTTTGTATTTTTTTCTTATTTTTTATATAATACTTTCATTGCTTTAATATTTCTTTCGATGATTGCGGTGAAAATGAAGAACTTTTCATGCAGGTTAACATGAGTTCTTCATTTGGATATTCATTTCTGTAAAAAGAAAAAACATCTCAAGTTATAAGCTCAAAACCGAAAATTCAAAATATCCCAACCGATTAATCCGAAACCGAACATAAAAAATCCGATCCAATCCGAACTTATTTGGATTGGATTTGGATTGTCATTTTGTCTAAATTTGAAAACTAAAAATCCAAACCGAAATTTCATATGCAATCCGAACTGTCCGAACGCCCACCGCTAATAGTAATGCTTCAAAAAACAGAATATTTAGCATAGTCCTTAAAGGAAAGTATTGCATCCTACATTAACCAATATTTTGATAATACAGTTTAGCTTGAGAGAGAACGATGCTCAACTTCAAATTGTTCCCTGTAGTACAATCAATTTTCTTATAACTAGCTGCTTCTGTATCCTTTCTCTAATTCCTGAAATTGGCAACTATTTTATGCATAATTTAGATGGGTCCTCGCAGCCAAGATGCAGCTGAAGATGTCTGGTCAATGCCAAATTGGCCTCCACATGTAGAAAAAATATTTGTTGATTCATTGATTGAGGAAATGAAATACCATCTGGATGTGATCCCTAGTAGTTTCAATGATCACACATGGAATAAAGTTGTCAGTGACTTCAATCAATACAGTGTTTTGAATTTTGATAAGGCGGAGTTGAAGAAACATCTGTCTGTATTGCGAAAACGTTATCGGATTGTGAAACCTCTTTACAAACATGGTGGATTTGGTTGGGATAATCGGAGAAAGATGGTTGACGTTGATGATGCCGTGTGGGCTGAGTATATTGAGGTTTGCCTTTCACTTCCATTTTATCACTGCTTCATCCAATATTATGAAATAATCTTTTTGTAGGTACATCCTGAGATAATATCATATAGAAAATATGGTTGCCCTATATATGAGGAGCTGTGTTATATTTTTACCAAACCAAAAGCTACTGGGGAATTTGCTGTTTCTTCTACTGGATACAAGATCCACAACAACAATCCTGGATTAACAGAAACGAGCAACTCTAGTGGGCAAAACAAACGGAAGTCGTCTACAGAGCCACGAAAATCAGGTGACAATAAGAGGAATAGTGTTGGTCCTGACAATTCAAAACAAGTCAACACTTCTAATGATGATGAACCATATTCAACAGCTAATTCTGTTGTGGCTCTAAATAACACACCAGGAGTTAATAAGAGTCGATATAAAGCTGCTGTGGACTTGTTCGAAAATCCAACCTGGAGGAAAACTTTTGTGACAATGAAAATGGAGAAAAGGTTGGGCTGGTTGAAGGCCATGATTCCTAGAAAGACATGACTTTAACAGGAACTGGGCAGTGAAAATGTACACTTAGGATATCAGGCTTTTCTGTTGTTTGAGTCGGTTGAACGCTTTGTACCTTATTGTGGCGGTCATTATAACTTGCATGATGTTTGGTCCTTTTAGTTTTTTCTAGAAGAAACGGAGAAGAGTTTTAGTTCTATGCTCTGACAATAGTATATTACTCAAAGACATTATTAATTGTATGCCTACGTATTGATGTGCATTACTAATCCAGCATTATATATATATTTGAATTTCTGCATTGCAGTTATTTAAATTTGTGGTTGTTTGGATGATCCTACAAGGATTTGGAATGTGAACTAAGACAACAATCTGTAAACTCAAAGGCATTCTTGATGTTGTTGTGTGTGTGTATGTGTGTGTTACATAAGGCATTCCTGATCTTATGTAACTATCATCTCACATTAGCTGACTAACTTTTGAGCTTGACCAGAGTACCGTGTAGCTCAGATATATGTCGACAGATTGAACTGGTGAAATTTATGCTAATTTGCTTCTAAACTCAAGTATACTCCGAGTGAAACATCATATATCTGTTATTGACACCAAATGAAAGAATTCACTATTATAGCGTTAAAAAATGATTTTATTTATAATGCTCACTCACTTCTTGTGGCACATATTTATAACTAGCTAGCGAGAGTTGATTTCTGTGAAGTGTTTAATTTCTCTCCTAAATGGTCATGATGACGACGACGAATGATGGATCTTTAGAAACCAGATGTTGCAGTCGTTGCTGCAATAAATCGAAATCATCTCGGCTATTCACATTGCGATTTTCAACTCCAAATGCAGCACCTTTTGTACCAATGATATTTGCTGTCCTCAGCACATTGTAGCAGTCTGAATCTCTTCTGCTTCATATTTTAACCACACAAAAGCTGCGAAAAAAGATGAAAAATTTGGTAAGTTGAATTTAATTTGCACTGCATTTATATACTGATTGACTTGACAAAGTAGGCGGTAGAGAAATTAAATTACCTGGAGAAGGTGGCCTATATAACTTGTTTTGAAAATGCACAATATTGCGAGGGAAGTTACGTTGGTCCATTGAGAAGAGTGCGTTTTGATGAGGACAAGATATCAGTGAGCTTTTCCCATCGAGATTTTATCCTCGTCTATCTGGATTTTTTGGAGAAGTTACAAATCAATGAAGTTCCCACATTTCGTGCTTGTTTTGTTTTTCCACGCGGATAAACTTTTATTTCTTTTAATCCAAAAGCTCCTTTTGTGATTTGTAGACAAGGTAGCAAGGAGCTGAAGTAACAACGTAACTTTGCTAGGTAACTTTGAAGATCTTGAAATTAAAGAGCGTAAACCGCTGCATTAAGAAGCTGAGTACGTTGAGCCTACTATGTACTTATTGGATGTTGATAGAGATAGCTTTTATATCATCTGTAATTATCCATTTATGTAGTTATCTTGTAGAATCCTTGTACAACTTGTACTCTTGTATATGTATAAATACATGGTTATGTGGCCTTAGCAGTCAAGTTGGCCATCATATGCTTAATCTCATCTTGGTATCAAGAGCCATAAAGATCCATATCAATGGTCTCAGAAATTTCCTCTTCCTCCACCACCCAAACAACCATGACTCAATCTTCACTTGGTCTTTCCATTCCCCCTCCAACCATTTCTAATATCAAAGGTTTTGTCTTGTTGAATTAACATACATCAATTATCTTACTTGGAAGAAAATTTTTCTTACTATTCTTAAAAGTCACAATCTTCTATCCCTAGCAGATGGAACCGTACCATGCCCCTCACAAGATCATGAGGATTATAAGTTATGGATTCGGTGTGATACTATCGCAATGAGTTGGATTAATGCAAAACTTTCTCCGGCAGTTCTTGACACTCTTCTTAACTATGGTTGTGAGACATCCAAAGAAGCTTGGGATACACTTGCCTCCCTCTACCTTGACCAAGTTTCCTCTTCTTCAATCCATTTGAAGTCCAAGTTCCAAATCTTCAAGAAAGGTTCTCTATCCATGAAGGATTATTTACAACAAATGCATTCTACTGCCTGCTCTCTTCGAGTAATTGGAAAACCCGTAACTGACGAGGACTTAGTTACTCAAGCACTGCAAGTATTGCCTCCCTCTTATCGCACTTTTGTTTATGGCCTAAATGCTACTGGTACTCTTCCTTCATTCATCGCATTGCGGCCATTATTGCTCACAGAAGAAGCCCATATTAAGGCAGCAACTCCAGATGACTCAAAATCACAAACGGCTTTGATAGCATCGACTCAGGCTAAAGGTTCATATGATGCTCCCTCTCCATATCAAATTTCATATTCTAGAGGACAAAATAATGTTCGTGGATGAGGTAGGACCAATAGAGGCTACAATTTTAGGGGTCGTGGGCAAAGTAACCAGCATTCTCCTCGCTCTTTTTCTCCTCAATGGCCTGGTTTTCAATCATCCTTTCGCCATCCCGCACCTATGGCTGGGGTATTGGGACGCCCCCTTTTTAATCCCTCTAATCAGTGCCAAATTTGCTTTCATTTTAATCATGTTGCGCTTGAATGCAAAAATAGATTTAATCATTCTTATGCTTCTGATGTGCCACCTAAATATTTTGCAGCCATGAGCCTGGAAGAAGTTCGGCCTACTGCTTGGTATTCTAACTCTGGAGCTTCAGCCCATATGACCCATGATCCCAGTATTTTATCGTCTCCTTCCTCCTACACCTGATCATCTCAAGTCATGGTTGATATTGGTAATCTCCTTCCTACTCTCTGTACTGGTATTTCAACTATTCCTACATCTTCTAGGCCTCTACTTTTACGCAATGTTCTATATGTCCCTTCTCTAAGGGAAAATCTCCTTTCTATTCAACGACTTTGTGCTGATAATGATTGCTCTATTCAATTTACTGACACCGATTTTTTTTTATTAAGGACAAGAAGACCAATCAAGTGTTGCTCCACAGTAATAATGTTGGGTCACTTTACCCTTTTCAAGTTATTTCGTTTTCGTCCTCTCACCTTGCTCTTTCCAGTGATGTTTCATCTCCTACAATTTGGCATCAAAGGCTTGGGCACCTTGGTCAACGATCTCTTGTTGCTTTAGTTCATAGAAAGTTGATTCCTTATGTTTTGTCTTTTGACAATAATTCTTGTATTGTTTGTCATTTGGGCAAACAAACAAAATTGCAGTTTAATCTTTTAGTTAGTCGTGCAAATAAATCTTTTGTTCTAGTTCATTCTGATGTATGGCAAGTTCCCTTATCCTCAAATTCTGATTATCGTTCTTTTTTTTTATGATTACACCAAATTTTCTTGGATTTATTTGATGCACGACAAATCTGAGGCCTTTGACAAATTCAAGGAATTCTATCTTATGGTTGCTAATATTTTCCATTCTTCTATTTTGTATTTTCAATCAGATGGAGGAAAGGAATATGATAATCACAAATTTCAAAGATTCTTTAAGGAACGGGGCATCCTTCATCGTTTCTCTTGTCCTCACACCTCTGCCCAAAATGGACATGCAGAGAGGAAACATCGTCATATTAATAATATTTTGCGATGTCTTTTATTTCAAGTTTCTATGCCATTCTTTTTTTGGGAAGATGCTTGTATTTTTGCTACTCATTTAATCAATATTTCCCCTCTTCCTGTTCTTAATTTTATTTCCCCTTATGAAATACTTTTTGGGTGTTCCCCAGATTATAACCTTGTTAAAGTATTTGGTTGCTTATGTTTTCCATTTACTGCTCTTGGTCATAAAAATAAATTCGAACCTCGTTCAGTTCCATGCTTGTTTCTGGGAACTTCCACCAAGCACAAAGATTTCAAGTGCTTGGATCCTACTACTAATAAAGTTCTAATTTCTAGGCATGTTAAATTTGTCGAAAACATATTTCCGTATCTCTCAATGTTTCCTAGTAACTCCCAGACTCCTTTTCTCTTAAAAGACACTAATTTCAAATCACCTAATCTTGATTATTCTCCCACCCTTTTCTCCTCTAAAAGTGATATTACACATAACTCATCTGATAACTTGAATGCAACCTCTAATAAGAAGTCTTCCCCTTCAATGCATGTTTTACATGATAACTTACCCATAGAAATTTCGAATTCAAAGTTAAGTGAGTTTTCCTCTGCTTCACCTCCTATTTTTTCGAGGACAGTTGAACAAGACTTACCCTCTTCCTATACTTCTGGTAATCTCCAACAATAGTTATCCCCTTCTTACCGAGATTCTTTCGCAACTTTAAGTTCCAAGTCAATTACAACTTTTCATTCTCATATTCCTATCTCTCGTGGAAATTTAATCACAAATTCTCATCGTTCTATATTATCTAATATCTCCACATCTCCTGAAGGCATCTTATCACAATCTCTTTCTAATATATCCTTATATTCACCTTTTGTATTATCCCGTTAGATTTCTTATTCAAATATCGTTCCTACTTTTTCTCCTCAACCACTTCCGAATCCTACATGTACTCACAAGATGGTCACTAGAGCCATGACTGGTTCACTTAGACCTTGTATCCTTCCATCTCTATCTACTTGTATTTCCTCTTCCTTGTCTGAACAAACTTCTTATGCTCAAGCTATTAAGGATCCACGCTGGCAACGTGCAATGAGTGATGAGTATAATGCTCTTATTCAGAATAACATTTGGACATTAGTTCCTCCTTCCCCAGATGCAAATATCATTGGTAATAAATGGGTTTTTAGAATTAAATATTGTTCTAATGGAGCTATTGACAGGTTCAAAGAAAGATTAGTTGCTCAAGGATTCTTGCAACAACCAGGGTTGGACTACAACCAAACATTTGCTCCCGTGATTAAATTGAGTATAGTTCGTCTTATACTATCCCTTGCTCTACAACGAGGGTGGTCGATGCATCAACTTGATGTTTCAAATGCCTTCCTTTATGGTGAACTGAATGAGGATGTTTTCATGAGACAACATAAGGGTTTTGAGAATCCTGATTACCCCACTCATGTATGTAAATTAAAGCAATCTTTATATGGTTTGAAGCAATCGCCTAGGGCTTGGTTCCATAGGCTAGCAACATTTTTGTTGGATCTTGGTTTTAAACAGTCTCACTCTGATCATAACATTTTTATTTTTCAGAATGATGGTGAAATCTTAGTTCTATTAATTTATGTAGATGACATTGCTATATTTAGATCCTCTAAGAATCTCATTCATCAATTTGTCTCTGCCATGCGCTCTGAGTTTTCCATGAAGGATTTGGGTCCTTTGAGATATTTCTTGGCGTGGAATTAGTCCCGAATTCATATGGTCTTTTGTTATTATAGCGTAAGTATATCAATGATATTCTAACACGCTTTGATTTAGCCCAATCAAATCTTGTTCTTACCCCTCTTCACAGCAAGATGGACTGGAATTCTGTTGAGAGTCCATTGCTTGATGATGCTTTTATTTTTCGACAAATGGTTGGTAGCCTTCAATACTTATCTTTTACAAGGCCAGATATCCAATTTGCATTTAACCTTGCTTCACAATTTCTTCACAAGCCTCGCCATATTCATCTACAAGCAGTCAAGCGCATCTTTTGCTATCTCAAGGGCACTATTAGAAATGGACTACAACTTTATACCCGTTCTCCTTTGTTGCTTACTATATATTTTGACTCTGATTGGGCTAGATGCACAGCCACTAGGCGATCAACCTCTGGTTTCTGTATCTTTCTTGATAATAACTTAATCTCTTGGGCAGTGAAGAAGCTACCTACTGTGGCTAGATAGTGTACTGAAGCTGAGTATAGAGCTCTAGCTACAACAGCAGCAGATGCTACTTGGTTGCAGTTTCTTCTTCGTGATCTAGGTATTTTTCTTAAAACTCCTATGCTGGCTAAGTGTGATAACATTGGTGCTATACATTTAGCTCATAGTCCTATCTATCATTCTCGTACTAAGCATGTGGCTTTGGATTATCATTTTATTCGTGAAAAAGTGAATCAAAGTACTTTCTTCTACAAGGTTTTAGGATCTTCTCAACAATCTTCATGTCTGTTCCTCCTCTCAGATTGAGGGAGGCTGATAGAGATAGCTTATATATTATTTGTAATTATTCATTTATGTAGTTATCTTGTAGAATCCTTGTACAAGTTGTACTCTCGTATATGTATAAATACATGGTTATGTGGCCTTAACAGTCAAGTTGGCCATCATACGCTTAATCTCATCTGATGTGTTTGCATTTCCTACACTGTCATGCAACTTGTGGATTTGATTCTCCAATTGACAAAACCAACCTCAAATTCATATCCCATTCTATGCCACATAGTCAACATAATGGCATTGCTCGCTGTATTTTACTTCTGGAATAGCTCTAAAAATGTTGGATTCCCACTGCAAAAAGATGAAATAAAATAAAAAGAGTGAGAATTAGGAGTTGTTGTATACAGTCAAAATCGGGCTCGACCTTTTTATGATTAATCGAGACCGAGGGGTGACAGGTTAGGATTCGACCCCAAGTCATACCGGACCGTGACACAAAGTTAGATTGCCAAGTTTGTGATTCAGGGACCAATCCAGATCGAGATCAGCCAAGATCGAGACCGAACAAGATAGAGATCAAGCAAGATCTAGGGAAGCCTGCTGAGCCAAATAACGGAAGGCCTAGATATCCGCGATCGAGTGAGGATCACGATAGAAATCTCAGCATGTATCAAGCAGAAGCCGATCAATCAGCTAATCATGGGATTTCTTACTTTATTTAGGATTGTATTAAGGGTAGGACTCCCCTACTATATAAAGGGGGTCTGATCACTTGTAAACAAGATCATATTCACATTACATAAAGCAATATACCATCTTATTCTTAAGCTCTCAATACTCTGTTATTCTGTTCATACTTTCCAGTAAATTACTTATTTGATTCGAAGGCGACCTAGCTCGAGAATCAAAGCAATACATCTCTTTTGATTTGCTTTATTTCTATTTGCAGTCAATTTCAATATCAATTTACATTTTTTTTCAGTTTATGCTAAGTAAAATCACGTATCCTTAAAACCACAATACAGATTCAATTGTTATCCGCTTTTTAGGGTATACACATGTAAAGCATTTGTGCCATTTAATTATGACTAACTATACATATTGATACCCAATTTAAATGAGTATTAGTAGAAGCACAACATATTGGTGATTCCCGGGTTAATTTAGGAGTCGCCACCCCAACAGTATGTAGTCTTAATTTCTGGTTAAGTTGGCAGTCGAATATGATAAAATTGGTTTACATTAAATGATTGAATGGCAACGTGACACGTGGAATAGGAGACAGGTAGAAAGTAAATTGCATAATAACCAGCACTAGGAACAACAGCTACAATTGACATCGGATAGATCTCGAAAAGGACACGATCAACGTGAGCAGATCAAATGCTTGCCATCGGACAACATTCAAAGAAGAATATTCCTTGGCATTAAATGGGCAGCCATTGTAGAGAATATTTGCATTCATGCTATGCCATTATATATTCATCAATAGTTCCATTTATCGTCATTTAAGAGGGGCTCGATCCTAAGATCTTGTTTTCCTAGGTATAGCTATAAATAGTAGACTCAACAGACATTGTAACACAGAAAATTCTTGGCAAAACTTAAGTTGCATTCTATTCTCAAGCTAAATCAAATAACTTTACTTGCTATTTGTATTATCTTTATTTCTGTCCACGGAGGCACTGCGTTCAGAGCCAAGCTTGTCATTTTCTTCGATTTTAATCGCTAAGTCTTATTTTTAATCTAGTTTATTTATCATTTTTGAATTAAATCAGTTCGCTTGTCTATAAACCATGTAAAAAATTCAACTGTCACATTTTATTCCAAGAAGATGAAGGCACGCAATTTCCTGCCTATTATGTTAGCAAATTTTTGTCAGAAGCGGAAACTCATTATTCACACCTCAAAAAACTGGCCTTAGCTCTCGTAGACGCCTCTCGAAAGCTTACGTCTTATTTTCAATGCCACCCGATAGCCGTCATGACAACCTTCCCCTTACTGAATGTTCTTCACAAGCCTAAGTTGTCATGTCGGTTGGCCAAATGGGAAGTCGAAATTAGTGAGTTCAATACTGAATACAAGCCTTGGACTGCGATCAAATTACAAGTTTTGGCCGACTTTATGGCCGATTTCAGTCCCAGGTTATTGCCCTTGCTGCTAAAGAACTGGTTCCAGTGTCGAAAACAACATCAGGAGTCTAGACCTTGTTCACAGATAGAGCTTCCAATGTAAAAGAGTCCGGGCTTAGGGTGGTTCTAATCATGCCCTCAGGGGAAACCTTGAGGCAGGCCATTAAAACTGTTCCGTTAATTAACAATGAAACTGAGTATAGGGCTTTGATTGCAAGACTCGAACTAGCCTGGGACTTGGCTCCGAGGCCATAGAGATCAAGTGTGATTCCCAGCTAGTGACAAAACAAGTGTACGGGATTTTTGACATAAAGGAGGAACACATGTAGCAGTATGTGAACAAATTCCAGGCATTTGTTGTACGATTCTAGGAATGTTCAATCATACACATTCCGAGAGAAGAGAATGTGGAAGCAGATGCATTGGCTAATTTGGGATCATCTACAGAGATGAAAGAATCCGACTCCGGCACTATCGTTCAACTTCCTCATTCGGTACTAGATGTGGACGACTACTTTGAAGTAAATATATCCAACCTAGTATGGAACTGGAGGAATGATTTCATCGAGTATCTTCGGCGCGGCAAGTTGCTGAAGACCCGAAGGCATCCCGGGCACTATGCATTAAAGCGGCTTGTTATAACCTCTTGGGTCGACAAATTATATATGATATCATACCAAGGCCTGTTTGCCCGAGTTTAAGAGCCTTGGAGGCAGACTACGTGATGAGAGAGGTCCATCAAGGAACTTGCGGGAACCATTCCAGTGCAGATTCGTTGGTGCTAAAGCTTGTTAGGGCAGGATACTACTAACCTCGGATGGAGCAAGACACAAAGGCATTCACTTAGAAATGCGACAAATGTCAGCTCCATGCACAATTGGTGCACCAACCGGAGGAACGCTTGCTATCAGTAATATCCCCATGGCCATTCATGAAATGGGGATGGATATAGTTGAACTCCTGCCACCGGGTCCTAGAAAGGTAAGATTCCTTTTCATTTTAACTGATTACTTCACTAAATGGGTTGAAGCATGTTCTTACTAAAAGATCGGTGAGCGAGAAGTGGTCGACTTCCTATGGCAACATATAATTTGTCGATCTGGAATACCGAAAGAGATTTCCTATGATAAGGGACGTCATAGGCTCCAAAGTCACAAAATTTCTTAAAGACCTGAAAATCAAAAGGATTACATTCTCACCATACTATCTGAGCACTAATAAGCAGGCAGAGTCAACCAATAAGGTGATTATATAAAACCTCAAAAAGAGGTTAGAAGCAGCAAAAGGCAAGTGGCCTCAAGAGTTACCGGATGTGCCATGGGCGTACCGCACGATGGAAAAATCAAGCATGGGAGAGACACATTTATCTCTTGTATACGACGCGGAAGCTCTAATCCTGATAGAAGTAGGAGAACTAACCTTACGGTTCTCCCGAACAGATCAAGAAGAAAATAATGAGGTATTGCTGGTGAAGTTAGAACTGCTCAATGAACGCAGGGACTTGGCACAGATGAGGATGGTGGCCCAGAAGCAAAAGATGAAAAGATATTATAACCGGAGGGCCAATCTCTGCTACTTTAAAGTAGGAGAATTGGTTTTGAGGAAAATGACTCAGAACACTCCTGAAATCAAAGCTGGGAAGCTAGGTCAGACATGAGAAGGCCCCTAGGAGGTTTCAATTGTCACCAGTAAAGGATCATACGAGCTGGAGAATCAAGATAGAGTCAAATTGCCCAGTAATTGGAATGTGACTCACCTTAAAAGATATTACTGCTGATGGATCCTACCTATACTGAAAGTATGTGTTGAACTCTTTTTCTTTTCAACCAGTTTTTGTCCCAATCGGGTTTTTCTGGCATAATTTTTAACGAGGCAGCAACGGAAAGCATACTACGAAGGGAGCGTCATCAGAAAAGTTAAGAACTTTAAATAACAAGGCATTGATATCATAAAACACAATGAGAGATAATCTTTGGATCGACGGCAAGTTCCTAAGTGGAAACAAAACTTGCCATCGAACCAAAGACTATCCAACCGTTCACAAGTGTTTAACCAACATAGCAAGACCTCCAGTGTTCCAATTCGTATACTTCACATTTGAACACTAGGGGGAATAATATTTGATACAGAAGCAAGGATGTAACGATAATCGGGACTACAAGACTCGAGAACAATAATATCTCATCAAGATCGGGGACTACATGGTCAGCTCCGTAGAAATAAGTTGTACGAGTTAGCTACATGTATTGATAATTTCTTTTCTTTAGAAATCAAATGCTTATGTATTTTTAAATATGGAAGGAACAAAATAAAGTCCTTTTATTTTTATCTTGTTTCTTGTCCAAACGATGAGTTAATTTTATCATTTAAAATTTAATAGAAAACTTCAAACGCTTGTGCCGAAATTAACAAGAGACGTCCTCTTCAAAAGTACTATAAAATAAGAGGGCCCTCTATTACAAAACCCTCATAGTAACGGGTTGGTTCCGGAAGAGTTTATGCTCGGAACCAAAAGCTATCGAACAAAAATACACCTAAAGCCTTATCTAATTCGATGCAAAAAGAATAAACTTTGCGAAATACTTAAGCAAAAGTCTTCTTTATTTATCAAATGCCAAATGGCATAAGTATAAAATTACAAAGGAAAATAGGAAAAATCTAAACATTATCGCCACTAGAACTCGAGAGGAGAGAGGCATCTATGCCCCCCTCCCCCCTCCTCCCCCGAGAAACGTGGGTGGATCAGCCGCCGGTTCGGGACCTGGGCCTTCATCATCATTCTCTTCAAGATCATCCTCAGTTCCCGAAGAATCAAAAGGATAACTTAATCAAGATCCTAGACTTCTAGCCTTATTGAATGAGTTTAGGAAATTATTTGCTGAACCTACACAACTACCACCCTCTAGAGGGTTATTTGATCATAGAATAGTGTTGCGGAATGGAACTGAACCAATAGAGGCCTTATAGATATCCTTCAGTAAAAAGGGATGTGATAGAGCCTTTGGTCAAACAAATATTAGATTAAGGGATAATACAACCAAGCTATAGCCCTTTTGTTGCACCTGCGATTTTAGTTGGGAAGAAAGGACCTAAACAAACACACTGTAAAAAATAAATTTTCCACACCACTGATGGAAGCTTTGTTGGATGAACTAGGAGGATCTAAAGTTTTTTCAAAGATAGACCAAAGGTCTGATTACCACCAACTAAAAATGGCAACAAAAGATGTACCAAAGACTGCTTTTAGGACTCATTCAGGTCATTGTGAATACCTAGTGATTCTCTTTGGATTATCAAATGCTCCAGCTACTTTTCAAGGCTTGATGAACTCAATTTTTCATGTTTTCATTAAGAAATATGTGTTTCAATTCTTTGATGACATTCTAATCTACAGCAAAAGTATGGAAGATCATTTATACCACCTCAGATCAGCATTCCTTAAAATGGAAGAGCATCAGCTCTTTGATAAGAAAAGTAAATGTTTCTTTAGAGTATAGAGAATAGAGTACTTGGGCCATTTTATCACTGAGGAAGGAGTATCAACTGATCATCTAAAGGTAGAAGCTGTAAGAAACTGTCCCACTCCAAATATTGTTAAACAATTAAGGGGATTCCTTGGTCTAGCTGGTTATTATAAGAGATTCTTACAAGGATTTGTCATCATATGCAAACCCTTAAAAACAGTACTTCTAAAGAAAGATGGATTCGAATGGTCACCTACAACCTCTATTGGTACAATACATCTTATAATTCTTCTATTAGAACCATTCCTTATGAGGCACTCTATGGAAGTCCACCTCATCTACATCTGCCTTACTTGCCAGGTGAATATGCATCAGTTGATGTTGATAACACATTACTGAACAGAAAATTCAAATTGCAGGATTGAAACATCACCTAATGAGAGCCTAACTCAGAATTAAGCAGCAAGCTGACTCTCATAGGAGTTACAACCAATTTAAAGTGGGAGATTGGGTAAATTTAAAATTCCAACCTTACAAACAGGTTACCCTATCAACACAACCATTTCACAAATTAGCTGTTAAGTATTATGGCCCTTTTCAGATAATAAGGAGGGTGGGTCAATGGCCTACACTCTTCTTTTTCCTTCTTTAGTAAAGATACATTCAACTGTACATGTGTCCTTATTGAAGAAGTGCTATAAGGTGCCTGCTCAAATTTCATGCCCTCATATCACTAATATTGCTAGCCCTCATTGCCCCGACCCTAAATCTATTTTACAAAGAAGGATGGAGGAGAAGGGTAATAAAGTTGTTGCACAGATCTTGGTCAAGTGGTCAGGCCAATCAGCAGATCGCGCTACTTGGGAATACTTTAATATGCTCGAGACAAGATTTTTAGCCTTTGATCCTTGTGGTCAAGGATCTTCTGCAGGGGGAGTATTTATACACAAATATAGTTCTTCCGAAAATTAGTTAGTGTTAGTTCACAAGAATGACATGTCAGCATAGTTAGTTAAAAGTTAGTTGGAGTTATTAATTAGTCAATTTGATAGCTGAGAGTGGAGAGAATTGAGACTGACTTGTGTGAGCTTGTATTCTCTATAAATCACAATACTTTATTTATTACAATCATCAAATATACAAATATTATAGTTTCTCTCCCTATCCTCTCATTTATCTCAAATTCATCTTCTTCTTCAATCACCATTACTGATCCTCTCGAGTTTCTCTGTAAATCTCCTGATTCAATTGCTTAGTCCTCGAATTCTCCATTGAATTCTTGCAATTAAGCTAACATTATTATTTAATCTTACATATAGGGTGGGGTACATTGAATAATCATATGTATGGTTCAATATGTATGGTTCAATTGTAAATATATTCTTTGCATTCTAAAATAATAACACTTACCTTCCTTGAAATATTTGATGCAATTAAACCAATAATATAAATCGGGGTACAATTAATATTTAGTAATAAATTGAATAAATTTAGAAAAAATAAGATTAAATATCCAAATCTTTCAATTTTAAGTGGAAAAAAATATAAAAACTCAAGAGAAACTCTTATTGGCCATCACCCATTAATCGAGGTGCGAAATTAATGTCGGGGTGTGCTCCAAAACCTCGGTTCTTTTTTGAGAAGTAGTAATATTGTGGTGTATATATTAAGCTGAAACTATAATAAAACAAAAGAAGAATATAGCAAAGAAAGAGAGAGAGAATTCTTATTGCTTTCGAGATGAATTATAATGGAATATGACCCCTTTAATTATAGCAAAAGAGTGACTTGGCCACCAAGTATAATCTCTCTAAAATATAGGCATTCACCTTACATAAAACTCTATTTATTACACTCTCCCTTGAATGTCTATTCAATATATAATGTGCCTTGGTAAAACATTAACTAAAATAAAACTCAGTAAACAAACATTTAGAAAAGGAAAAAGAGTACACACATTTAGAAATATCCCTTTTGGTTGCCTTGCTAAAAACATTATAAGGAAAACCCAGTGGGACAAAATCTTGTAAGGAAAAAATAGTATAACACATATTAACTGTCCCTTATGAGATTATCAATTCACACCCTTGAGCCTTCGCACCCCGATCTTGTACACTAGTTTCTTGAAGGTGGAAGTCGATAGAGATTTGGTGAACAGATCAGCCATATTATTACTTGAACGAATCTGTTACATTATTGATATCACCATTCTTTTGAAGATCATGTGTGAAAAATAACTTTGGTGAAATGTGCTTTGTCCTATCTCATTTTATGAATCTTCCCTTCAATTGGGCTATGCATGTTGCATTGACTTCATACAAAATCGTGGGTAGTTTGTCACACTTCAAACCATATTTTTCTCGAATAATATGTATTATAGACCTCAACCACACACATTCTCAACTTGCTTCATGAATTGCAATTATCTTAGTATGATCAGGTGAAGTAGACACGATTGATTACTTTGTCAATCGCCAAGATATTGTTGTGCCCCAAATATAAACACACAGCCTATTTGAGATCGAGTCTTGTGTGGGACAGATAAATATCCAGCATCGGCATAACCAACAAGACCGGGACTGCAATTATTACTAAAAAATAAGCCCATCTCGGTAGTCCCTTTTAAATACCACAATATATGTTTGATTCCTTCCATGTCTTCTTGTAGGAGCAGAGCTATATCTTGCTAACACATTAACTGAAAAAGTTATGTCAGGCCTTGTAGTGTTATCAAGATACATTAGTGCACCAATTGTACTAAGATATGGTACTTCAGGACCAAGTAGCTCTTCATTCTTTTCTTGAGGTCGGAATAGATCTTTATTCACATCAAGTGATCGAACAACCATCGGAGTACTTAATGGATGTGCTCCATCCATGTAAAAATGTTTCAATACCTTTTATATGTAGGTAGATTGATGAAGAAAAATTTCGTTTGCAAAAAGTTCAATTTGCAAACCGAGACATAATTTTGTCTTTTCAAGATCTTTCATCTCGAATTCCTTCTTTAAATAACCATTTGCCTATTAGAGTTCTATAGGATTTTCAATAAGATTTATGTCATCAACATATACGGCAAGTACAACAAATTCCGATGTTGTTTACTTTATAAAAACACATGGGCAAATGGCATCACTATATAACCTTCCTTTAATAAATACTCACTAAGATGATTATACCACATCTGTCCTTATTGCTTTAGACCATACAAAGATCTTTGCAATTTGATTGAAAATATTTTTTGGGACTTTGAATTATATGCGTCGGGCATTTTAAATCCCTCCAAAATTTTCATGTATATCTCATTATCAAGTAAACCATAAAGGTAGGCGGTAACTATATCCATTAAATGCATGTCAAGCTTCTTATGGACAGCAAAACTAATGATATAACGGAATATTATAGCATCTATAACGGGTGAATATATCTCTTCATAATCGACACCAAGCCTTTGTGAAAATCCTTGTGCAACAAAGCGTGCCATATATCTTTGTACCTAATTTTTCCCATTCCTCTTACTTACAAAGACCCATTTATAGTCAACAAGCATTATGTGTTTGGACTACAGGCCCAAAAACTTCACGTTTTGCAAGTGAATTCAACTCTAATTGGATTGTTTCTTGCCATTTTGGCCAATCACGTCTTTGTTGATATTCTCCAATAGATTGAGGTTTATAAGCCTCACCATCTTGCATAATGCTAGATGCAACATTATATGCAAAGACATAATCCACCACTATATCCAATCGATTCAAATTTGTCTCTATATCGATTGAATTTAATAATAGTTCCTTATTTTCTTGAGTCTCAGGCTCAGTGATTTCCTCGTGAATATCAGGATTGGTTAAATAATGAATTTTTTTCATGAGACTCTTTTGTAGTGTCTTCTTGATTATTTGTTTTTCTTTTTCTAGGATTTTAATCTTTAGAACTCAATGGTCTTTCACGTTTTAGGCATGTTGTTGACTAACTATCTATACACTAGAAGATTGTCCAACATGAACATCAATACCTATTGGAACATTCTCTGCATGGATATGTGATTCTGTTATCCTTTTTACATCCGTAAATACGTCTAGCAATTGATTTGCTATTTTCTGCAAATGAATAATCTTTTGTACCTCTTTTTCACAAATATAGGCACGTGGATCAAGTTGAGAATGATGGATTTTTCTATGATGTATATTTTCACAAAATTTCCCATTTGGTTTCACCAATTTCTCCCCCTAATTTTGGGAAAAGTGTCTCATCGAATCGATAGTCTGCAAATCGAGCAGTGATCAAATCCCCCATTAATGTTTCGAGGTAGCAAATAATAGAAGGGGATTCAAATCCAACATATATTCCTAAAATTCTTTGGGAACCCATTTTGATGCGATATGGCGGTGCTACAGGCACATATACTGCGTATCCAAAAATTCGTAAATGAAATATATTAGGTTCATAATCCAAAACTAATTGTAACGGGGAATATTTATGATAATTTGTCGATCTAAGACGAAGTAGCATTGCTTCATGCAAAATGGCATGACCCCAAACAGAAGTGGGTAACCTCGTTTTCATGAGTAATGGTCTTGCTACCAATTGCTTACGTTTAATTAAAGACTCTACAAGGCTATTTTGAATGTGAACATGAGCTAGAGGATGATCCACTTTTATCCCAATTGATTTTCAATAATCATTAAATGAATGGGATGAAAACTCAGCAATATTATCGAGTCTAATAGACTTAATTGGATTATCGAAAAATTATGCCCGTAATCGGATATTTATGGCATTAATTTTGCAAACGCTAGGTTGCGAGATAACAATAGACACACATGAGAGCATCTTGAAGATTCATCTATTAAGACCTTAAAGTATCTAAACGACCCACTAGGTGGATGAATAGGTCCATAAATATCCCCTTGTATACATTCCAAAAACGTAGGGGGCTCAATCCTAACATTTATTGGTGATGGTCTAATAATTAACTTACCTTAATAACAAGAAGTGCAAGAAAATTCATTATTTAAAAGAATCTTTAAATTCTTTAATTGATGCCCACTTGAGTTTTCTATAATTCGGCTCATCATAATTGATCCAGGATGTCCCAATCGATTATGCCAAAGTACAAAAGTATTGGAACCGGTAACCTTTTGGTTTACAATAGAATGTGCCTCAATTACACTAATTCTTGTCCAATACAGGATATAAGATAAAGATGGGAACTTCTCAATAACCCTTTTTTGGCCAAAGAAATTTTTGGTAACGATGAGATATTCAAGATTATTTTCATCTATTGTCTCAATATGATATACATATCGGTGGATATCTTTAAAACTCAACAAGTTCCTCTTGGAATTGGAGGAGAATATTGCATTCTCTACGATAATTATTGTTCCCTTAGGCAGAGTTATAGTAGCTCTTCCAGAGCCTTCAATTAGATTACTTCTTCCATAAATTATAGTAACATCCGCCTCACACATAATTAAATGAGAGAAATATTTCTTCTCTTTGAATATTGTATGTATCTTACATGAATCAACTAAACAAATATATTTACAATTGAACTTTGATCCAAGTTTGCTTTGTGATATATCCATATTTGCTTAGTCTTATCATCTTGAGACGATAGAGTCTTGTGTTCATAACGCGTAATAAAACGATAAAGAAGAATATTGCTAAGAAAGAGAGAGAATATATAATAAAATTTATTCTATATATCTTCTTCTTCAAAATGCTCTCGACGCACGTTAGTTGAACGTACGCCGGTGTGTGGCAATGGTGAGAGGAAGAGGCAGGGGAAGGGGTCGCCCACGTAAATATCCATTACCTATTCTAGGAAACTTAATGTCTATAGGAAATCAGCCATTGATGAAGCAAGTAGCTCCAGCAGCTATGCCGCCAGGTTCATCTCAGAGTATAGATCCAGTTGAGGAGTGTGTTGCATGTGAAATGGGTTCCCCTTCAAGTCATCCTAACATATCTATGAAGCTCGATCTAGCATCACCAGTGTCAATTAGTTCTATAGCTTCTACTACAATTCCAGCCAATGGAACAATACACATGCATAAACCAGCTCAAATTCAAGTAAGCTCAGTGGAGAAACCAATAAAAACAGAAGTAGTAAGAGAAAAGGTAGAGGAACCTAAGGCTTAATGGGCAACCTTATTTCAGAAGAATCGATTTGGTAAAAACAGTGTGTCACTATCCTATATACTGCCATAAATCGTAGATGGACAACCTATGGTTCAATTAGACAAATTTGAGGCGGAAGAGGAAGAAAAAAGTGGAAATGTGCTTTGATTGCTTATATTTTATGAGATGGACCGGGGTATAATACGATGAAGAGATATATTAATTTACACTGGTCACATGTACCATAGCCTGATTTGTTCTATCATGATAAAGGATACTACATATTTAAGGCCATTGAAGACGCCCATGAAATTTTGTGTGTTGGTCCTTATTCAATAGCTAACAAGCCTATAATCCTAAAGCCATGGGTCCCTAATTTGATTTCAATGAAGAATTTCCAACTGTTATTCCATTATGGGTCAAATTTTCTAAGTTACCTATGTCTTGTTGGGGAGTAGGCTCACTGAGCAGGATTGCTAGTGTGATTAGGCGACCTATATTTGCTGATAAGTGCACCATTAAGCAAACTCGAGTATCCTTTGCTCGGATTCTTATTGAAGTTAATGTTACTACAGAACTACCAAGTGAAATCTGGTGATGGATCCAACTGGAAAGAAGTTCTTACAAAGTGTCACATATGACTAGAAGCCTACCTATTGTGAGAAGTGATTAGCGGTGGGACACAAATGTTCTAACCAAGTGAAACCTGTGACACAACAGCCTATTCAACCTGAGAAATCAAGGACTAATAAGGTCATTACACATGAATGGAGGACTAAGACTACTGTGTCTGTTGATACCCAATTTTTCCCTCATATATTTTAAATATGCATATATACTTTCAAATAGTGCATGAGCATCATCAAGTATTTTTTCTAATTTTTCCATAATTTTAAAAGATTTTTAATTAATTTATTCCCATATTTTATTGTATAAATAACTATTAATTCCATCACAATTAATTTTTATGATGATTTGATCATTTATATCCATATTACGCCTTAAATATTTTTGATGCATTTATTATAATTATATTTGCATCTTTAGGCTAAAATTATGTATTTTGCAATAATAGCCCTTATATACTTATTACTTTATTTAAGCAAAATATAACTTCTTATGCTTTTATAGTAATAAATAATTATTGCTAACCATTTTTATGTACAAATAATATTTTAACTATTTTAATTATTATTTTTATGAATTATTTTATTAATTAAAAATGAGTATTTAACTAATAGCCCTAAATTCCTAGTTTTAGGACCTAGGCTACCCAAACCAGCCCAATTACCTAAAATACACCAGACCAATGCCCCAGCCAATGACCCCTAACCTAATAATCTAACCGGTACTCGTTTAATTGACCCGCCATACGCCCTCTTTAAAATCATGGCCGTTGATCTCAGAGATCAACAGCCCACATTTAACCCCCACCCTTTTAACTACCCAAAATCCCTAACTCTAATCAATTTCTTACCACCTGCCTCCCTTAAATGGTATCTACTCCTCTCCTCGCCTCTAAAACCCTAGGCATCATAACCCATAATCTTTCTTTGATTCCAATCGGATATGGCATCCCTTTACAATTTTCTTACCTTATCGGTTGTATCTCACTACTGACTACTCGATTATGGTATTGTTTAGTAGCTTGCCTAACATGGCAACCTAATCTCTCTATTTTCGGACCAAATCTCGTTCGAACCTTCCCCTTTTCTCATCTGTGTTCATTTTCCCTCTTTCTCTATGTACGAATTTCTAAATGCTAGGGTTTAGATCTTTCACAGATCTGTTTATATTTTTATCATTTTTTTGTTTAAAAAGTCCTTTATATTCTTGCATGTCTATCCCTTTGTGTTTTCCGTTAAAAGTTTTGCGTAATTTATTGTCCCTAAAGTTAGGGCTCGGATCTGTTATGATTTTTATTTTTGCTCAATACTTTCTTATATCTGTCTATATGCATGTTATCATCCTTTGATTATTCTGACTGATTTCACTTACCCTAAAATTAGGGTTCTGATTCTTATTTCATTAATTCTTACTGATTTTGTCTATATGTTCTTGCCTTAATTACTACATAAGAATCTTCGATTCCCGGACTTGTTTGATAACTATTATACGCGTTTATGCATTGTTATCCCTGACTTGCCTTAATAATGTGTTGATTTTTTTCCCTTAAATGTATTGATTGATTATTTCCATGTTTATGTACCCCATTCTAATGCTATATAAAGCCCTCTCCTTTTCCATTTAAGACAGACAGAAAAAATCAATATACTCTCACTGAAAACCTAGGCCTTGGCTCTGTATTCTCTTTGCTCTCTTGTTTGATTCTGGTCTTGGACGGCTAATAGCCAAAGCCAAGTAATTCTGGGCTCTCGACTATTGTGGTATTATTTCTTGTTTTCTTGCCTAACTTTGAGTGACTATCCCTTTTGTCATTTCAATCCTATGTGTCCATGAACTGTGTTTATGATCCAACATGTTTAAAATCCATTCTGAGCATGATTCTACCACTTTTGTGTTCCTGTGATTTCTTTTAATCCTACAATCGATACTATTAGTTCTGAGATTAGTAACCTCTTAGGTGATTAGCTTAATACCTTCTAACTTGTTTCATGTATGTTGTTTTTTTAGTTCTGAAATTACCTTGAACTTAGCATCTTTAGGATAATATTATCATGTATATCAGTTAATCAATTCTGAGCCTTTACAAACGTGATTGTTATTAAACCTTTCTCTGTCATGTGCCTTGATAACTTGTCTTCTAATGTGTTTTGAATCCATTTTGGTTCATGTAATTATCTAACTGTTTGCCTTAATACATTGTCTAAATGGTTGTGATTGAAAAAAGCACCCCTAAAATGTTAGCAGTACACTTATCCTAATTAGGCCTTTCAGACTTTAACCCATTAGATATTTTGCATGAACAACCTTGTAAGTCTTGCCAATTTGTCTTCTAAATGCAGTTCTGCCTATGTGTTCTGTATTTTTAAACACTGTCATCAAATCTGTTTTAAAATTTATCCTTTACCATTATCTCTTTTTATATGCTGCTACTTTTAAGCTCCCACTCTTAGATCCTTTAGGCTCTATCCTTCACCTCCTCAGTGTGAGCACTGCTCAGGGTCCATGTGAGACTCTTGTGAACTCCGACACACTGGGTTTGGTTCCTAACCTCCTTTGAACTATTCCTGATCATTTGGTCCTCTAGTCTGAGCATTGCCCTGGGTCTTTGAAGCCCTTGGAAACTTTGACATACTGGAGATCTGGATACTATGTGTGATTATTCTGTACCTGTGAATGTGAGCCTTGGAGCTGTTGTGGTTTGAAGGCCTGGGCTGCCCTGGTGTATCTAGGCCTGTTATAGGCTCTATATAGCTTATTTTATTATTATTTAATCCATTCATTAATCTAGTTTGTAATAATTTTGTAATAAATAATTTTGGGGTATTTAGTAAATTGGGAAGGGTTTCTTATTCTCATTTGCGAAGTTAGGTAGAAATCCTGCCTATAGGGTCTCTATTTGCATTGTTAATTCTGCTTACAAGTTTCGTATTATGTTGTTGTGTGTTAGAAATCCTGCTTATAGATTCTATGTTGTGTTCACATGTTAGAAATCCTACCTATAGGACTAACGCTATGATTTGTTAGAAATCATGCCTTTAGGTGTGTCAATTTGTCTAGTAATTGTGTGTTAGCGACTATGCCCATAGGATCAATATTTGGTTTACTTGTTTTCTAGCTTAATGTAAATTTCTGCTCATATACTGCTCAATGCTAGAAATAAGGCCTATAGGATTAAAGATAGAATTCATGTTTATAAGATTAAAACCAGTTCAAACTTAGAAATCATGTCGATAGGGTAATAATCATCACACTCGTAGAAGTCATACCTATAGGATTCAATTAATTGATTCGGAATCCGACTATCACTATTAATCACTTAGCCATTATGCCTATAGGGTTTAACATTAATTCTAGACTTATGATTGTGATTTATTGTCATTCATTAACTCTTGAAACGCTCTGATATTGTGCTGAATTAAAATCAGTAAGCAAATACACGTAGGCCCTAACACTCGCATTAAGAACTGAATCTACATATTGTTGTTCGCATGTTCATCACATAGATAGCCTTCCCATATTACCCCGAGATTAACAAAGCCTGCTAATTCAGTTGCGTGCATTTGTTGTTTACATGCGGAGGTTAATGTGAGCCCATATCTGCCTTTATTTAAAAAGTCCTAATTATTTTGCTTGTCTCCTAGTATTTTATAATTTTGAGAACCTTAGTCCTAGTCTAGAACCATCCAAATAGTAGGTCCAAAGCCTCTTGGACCATAAAGACGGGACAGGTAATGCACGCGTAGGACACGACTAGAATTGACTAGTAAGCTTCAGGTAAACAACTTAAAGATAGTAATTGGATAGCAGGAGATGATAGTCCGTGCCCGCTAAATAATATGAGTAACACCCCATCCCAAGAGAGTTACTAAGTATTATTTATGTTGCACGGGGTGATCCTTTAGGTTAAAAAATTTAGGACCCCCTTCCTTGTCTTCCAATCGACTATTCATGTTTTAGTAATTCCTTTTTTCTTAACTTTGATCACATAGACTAATTCGCATAATTTAAGTTAAGCCAAGACCCACTGTTGTGGACCTTGAAGGGTGCCTAATACATTCCCATCAAGGTAATTTGAGCCATTACCTGATCTCTGGTGATGCAAATTGGTATAATCTGAGTTATTTGCTATAGGTCCACTAACGCACCTTAATCTGTTAGGTGGCGACTCTAACAACCAATTCCTTTCCCTACTCTTGCTAAAGGAGTTGTCAAAATGTCAAAACCCCATTTCGCAAGAAGAAAGAGCGCGACAGCATGGTGACTCTACTGGGGATATTTTTTGGCTCTTACCATAAATGAACTTGATCTTTATGAATTAGTCTTCTCTGATAAGTGTGTCTTTGATTTTGCTGTTATCTAAATCTCCCGCTCCTATTTTCCCTTTTATTGCTATGTGCATATCCTCCTCCTTATTTCCCTTTTATATGAATTCATATGCAACTTTTCGCCTAATCTGATTACAACGTGCGTTTCCCCTTATCCGCTAATCTTGTTCACTTGCTCCAAACTTTTAATTTTGAGCGATCATGTCTTTCCCCAATCCTTATCCCTTTATTTGCTTTATTCTCTCGTTACGCGAACTAATTTCTTCCTTGTTTTCCTTTCTTTTATGTCCTTACGTTCCATTCAATACTGCATTTACTGCTTTCAACGTGAAAATACTTGACAACATGTTATTTTGTCTTTGGATAACTGCATGCTCAACATCATATTCTACTCGTGTGTATTAATACCATAGCGACACTTGATGAGTGTCCGCGCTCTTCCTAAAATCACCCTTTAATTTGGAAAGGCTTATTTGCGGTAAAACTAGTCGATCAACGGTGTAATCAACGGTTCCGTGCCTTTCCCTCTCAAGTTGTCCGCTTGAGGGTACCAGTCTAAACTCTTCTAAAAACCCCATTATAAAATTAGTTGTGCATGCATCATGTCTAAACCTAGTATGATTTATAACGTTGTCCGCATAATAACTCATTAAGACAAACCTTGTCTAAAGTCCGGTAGGATTTGCATAATCCCAATAGACATAATCATGATCTGTGCATTATTTGGAGAAAGACATGCCAATATGTTGATCATTAACATGAAAATAGTCAAATCTGAAGGGGAAAAAAGGGCTAACTTTTTTGTTTGCGGAAAATGAAGCATGGAACTCCCAAGTTCGGCATGGTCCAAAACATCCCACCACTGTTGCTAGATTGTTGGAAAATATATTGCTGGATATGTGCGGCTTGGGGAATCTAATCAATGGAGCAAAGAAAGCCAAGCATGGAGAAGGTCCCTCTGAGATCAAGTAGATTAGGAATTATGTTTTACTTGCTTTCTAGACTCGTTTTAGGCTTTGGTTGTAATAAGGCAAATGTCATTATTAACCTTTTCTAATTATTGTCGTTTTAGTAGAGATTTTGTCCATTTATCACATTAATGAGATGACGTGGTTATTGGCATCAGTTTTTCTCTAAATCTATATGTCGCTTAGGCCTACCTCAGGCACAATGAGGTCCTCAAGTTAGGATGCGAACTTATAATTATGCAATATATGTTTTACTGAAAACAACCTTTTAATACTCCTTAATACTTGTTTACCTTTTTGTTTTTCTTCTTTTCTTTATTTGTTTATTCCCATCCCCTAAGGTTGGTTTGTGCATACTGGCATCATCAACATATCATACCAGATCAAGAGGTCCTCCACCTCCTCCTCCTCCAAGTGATCCGAAAAGCAAGGGAAAAGCTAAGATGGATGACATGAGTGGTGTTAGGAAAGACAACGCTACACATGCTGAGAATGTGGAAACTTCAGACGGTCAGAGTACTCCGACACAAAATGATTGGGTCCTACGGTTAGAACAGAAAATACTAGAATTGCAAGGGGAACTTGAGCAGGTCCACAACTTGGCAAACCTCTCCCTCACCTTAAACGTCCCAGATATTAACCAGCAAAATGGCCAGAACCCAGTACCTCCTCAAAATACACCAAACCCAGTACCCCGTCAATATGCAACACCTCCCCAAAACCCTAATCCTCCACCAGTACTAACTCCTCCTTAACACCAACATCTTCCTACTCAGTACCCGCAAACCACTTACCATACTCCTCATAACACCCCACAACCTATCCCCCATCCGTAAAATTCAACTAATGATATTACATTCTAACCCCCGACACCCATCAAAATAATCCCATATACGTGGAAACCTTACCCCACTCCACTCAACCAGTCTCATACACTCTAGAATCTGCCGAGAAAGACCTGCTGATTAAGAATATGGCAGAGGAGCTTCAGAAGCTCACAAGTCGCGTCCAGGGCGTTGAAGGAGGCAAAGGAATTGAGGGTCTGAATTATGAGGATCTATGCATTCAACCTAACGTGAAACTGTCGGAGGGTTACAAACCTCCTAAGTTCGAGATGTTTGACGGAACAAGAGACCCGAAGGTATATTTGAGGACATATTGTGACAAGCTCGTGGGGTCAGGAAGGATAAAAGGATTTGTATGAAGCTGTTCATGAGAAGTCTCATTGGAGATGCCCTATCTTGGTACATAATTCAAAATCCCAAGAAATGGGTTAATTGGGTAAGCATGGCATCGGACTTCATGAACCGATTCAAGTTTAATATAGAGAATGCACATCTTCTACATAAAGAACCTCAAGAAGAAACCAACAGAAACTTTCCGCAAGTATGCTACTTGATGGAGGTCAGAAGCTTTAAAGGTTAGGCCGGCATTGGAAGAAGAGAAGATGAATAAATTATTCATTAGGGCCCAGGATCCATAATACTATGAAAGGTTGATGGCCATCAAAATCACAAATTCTCCGACATCATCATACTCTAGGAAAGTATTGAAGAAGGGATCAAGAGCGGGATGGTAACCAATTTTTAGACATTGCAGGCTACGAACAAAGCATTACAGTTAGGGGTTATATCAAAGAAGAAAGAAATAGGGGCAGTGATGGTAGCCCAAGGTCAAAAATCTCCACTCACATACCAAATACCTCCACCCACATACCAACCTTCACCTCCGAGATATCCTCAAACCGCTACCGCCTACCACACTTATAAGACCCAGCCAGCCTATTATCATTCACCTCCAACCGATCAAAACTATCAAAAACCCAGACCCAATTTCGATCGCATGCCGCCCAAACAATACACTCCTATTGCTGAGCCCATCGACAACTATATGAAAGACCGAAGGCTACCGGATATGCTACCCCTATTCCCGCTTTTGCCATGGAAAACTCCTCCTAATAGGTCAACCCAAACAAAACATGTGTGTACCATTCCGAAATGAAGGGAAATACTATTGATGAATGTCGCACTCTAAAAGACAAGATTCAGACCGTGATTGATACCAAAGTCATACAAGAAAATGAAGTCGCACCCAATGTCCGTAACAATCCCCTCCTAGATTATAGGGGTGAAGGAGTAAATGTGATAGAAACTGATGAAGAATGGGATCCTGAAGGGTCAATTGGGCTTATTAGGAAGGTGACGACCCTAAGAAACCCGCAGTCACACTCACTCCTATTATGGTACAGATACAGCCACAAGTCAAAGTTGAAATAGCCGCATCATTTCTGTTTGAAATCGAAGTGACAACACTTGCAACTACACCTACTCTATTTGTAGTAGAAGTAGCCACATCCTTCACTGTGATGGTGGCATCCACACCATCCTTCAATTCTAACACGATACATTGGGATTATATTACCGAAGCTAGGAAAAAAAGTAAAGCAAAAATGGAAGAATTTGGTGCTGCACAAGGGATTACCAGAACTGGAAAAATCTATGCACTTGAAAATTTGGGAGGAACAAGGAAGGAAGCTTCTACCAAATAACCTATCATTGAAACTGGTCCTGATGATCTCTGGAGGAAAATACAGGCCAGAGAATACTCTGTTATTGATCATCTAAACAAAACCCCTACTCAGATTTCCATTCTATTACTGCTACAGAATTCTTAGACGCATAGGAATGCATTAATAAAAGTGTTGAAAGAAGCTTATGTGCCCAACTACATCACTAGTAGAGAGATGGCCAACATGGTAGGGCAAGTACTGGAAAGCCACAAGATCAATTTTCACGAAGACGAGTTGCTGCCTGTGGGATTGAGCCATAACAGGGCAGTGCACATCATAGTGCAATGCGAGGATAAGTTCATTGCCAGGGTTTTGATAGACGAGGGTCCAGCCTCAACAATTGTCCGCTGACAACTCTGAAAAGGTTGGGCAAGGGCTTGCATGAAATATGAGCAGGAACTATGAACTTGAAGACGTTTGATGGGTCACAAAGAGCCACGATTGGGGAAACCAATTTATGTTTGCAGATGGGTCCTACTTGGTTTGATGTCGAATTTCAGGTGCTAGATATATCTGCCTCCTATAATATGCTGCTGGGGTGACCTTGGATACTTGCTGCTAGGGCTGTCGCATCCACTTTGCACCAAGCTATGAAATTTGAATAGAATCATCAAGAGGCAATCATTCATGGAGATGGGACCAATCCCATCTACACCAACAAAATCGTTCTGGTCGTAAAGAATAGAAGAAAGTTAGGTGTAGAAACTTATCACCACATCAAACGTGTCAATGCAATTGAGAAGGATAAATAGTGGAGCAGCAAAATAAAAAGCATATTGGCATGGTCAGGGTATGAACCCGGCAAATGGCTTGGGAAGAAACTCTAGGGCATTACCAAACCAATACAACTAAAAGTTCATGGTAAAACTTCTGGGCTTGGATATCCATATACATGGCAAGAATATGATGATTAGTCGCCACCATGGCATGGTCCCTATTACCCTCTTGAGAAGCCAATGTTGCATCTGAGTCAGACCTTTCACAAGGCCGATACAATATTGGGATCCGAAGAAGAAGAAGCTTTGGCTGGGCTAAGGAATCTGTTCTTAGAAGATGGAGATATGGATTGCAACGTGATACTTGAGGAGGAGGAAGAAGGACTTATCATTAAGGCGATGGAGAGAGGAGCATTTCTCAGGAACTGGACCGCCACACCATCTAGGGCCAGACGAGTCCCGGGGTAGCATGGCTACTGATGTTATTTTTAAAAAAAACAAGTCATTTGGGCAATTTGTTTCAAAAAATATATCTTTCAGTATTTTGGTTTTGGAAAACATTGTTTTGAAGTCATCTAGATGATATTTTGTTTAACGTTTCAGCATTTATCAAATAATTTGATATCTTATTATTGTTATCTTTCATATTGTTCTTCTACAGCATTACTATTTCTTACTTTGATGAACAAACGACTATGACATGTAATGAGACAACACAACATAAGGAGAGTGACTCGGAAGAAGATGAGATACCTGAGGAAGTTATCAGAGAATTCGAGAATTTTGAGAACAAGCCTAAGTCCAACCTCGACGAAATCGAGATAGTCAATTTGGGAGACTCTGAAACCATCAAAGAAAATCGCATAAGTATTCACCTGTCGCCATCAGAGAAAGAAGAATACACTCATTTCTTGAAAGAATATGAGGATATTTTTGCGTGGTCATATGATGACATGACCGGTCTGAGCACATCCATAGTGGCTCATAAATTACCTACCAATCCAATATGTCCTCCAGTAAAGCAGAAACTCAGAAAGTTCAAACTAGACATGAGCCTAAAAATCAAGGAGAAAATTGAACTATGCTTGACCTGATTCTCGTTTAAGAGGGGATACGTAGGCAACCATGTGGGTTCGGTCACAATTCAATAAAATTTTTATTTTCCCTACAATCAGAAATTGGGGCAAAATTTTGAGGAGGATCCTCAAAACTTCGAAGTAAGTTCAGCCAAAAGCATCACATACAGAATATCTAGAAATTCATCTAGATCACTGGGGCAGAATTTTGAGGAGGGCCCTCAAAATTTTATGTCAAGAAGGTCGCAATGTCCCTAATAACGTCATAGTTACTGGTTCATCTTATCGATTTTTAAATCGTATATTACTATGTTCCAAATAAATATGAATACATATTTTTGAAAACTTTATTTTCTAGCCAAATGCTACCCATGGTGACTCAAATAGGACTCTAGTATGGAGCAAAGTAAATCAAGCACACAAAGGCACAATCCAACCTATCCCGCAAAACTCATGATTTTTCTTTGGATGCAGGAACGAGGAATAAACATTAGTACGTGCACTTTTAAATCATTACCTTTATGACGACCAGACTGCCAAGCCCAAATTTATCTCCAACTAACAAATATTCTGCTCCTACTTGCTATTAGTCCACTGCACGAGACTAAGCACTGTCTAAAATCTTGCATGAGACTAAGCCCGACCTCCCTATTTTCATAAGGCTAGTATCGCCTTCTCTTTGCATGAGACTAAGAACTGTCTCGAATTTTGCACGAGGCTAAGCCCTACCTCCCCATTTGCATAAGACTAAGCATTGCCTTCTCTTTGCATGAGACTAAGCATTGTCTTGAATCTTGCATGAGGCTAAGCCCTGCCTCACCATTTGCATAAGGCTAAGAATTGGCTTCTCTTTGCATAAGACTAAGCACTATCTTGAATCTTGCATGAGGTTAAGCCCTGCCTCCCCATTTGCATAAGGCTAAGTATTGCCTTCTCTTTGCATGAGACTAAGCACTATCTCAAATCTTGCATGAGGCTAAGCCCTACCTCCCCATTTGCATAAGGCTAAGCTTTGCCTTCTATTGCATGACACTAAGCATTGTCTCCTCCTCTTCCCCATCTGCATAAGGCTAAGCTCTGCCTTTCCTTGTCTAATAACTGAACGTTACCCTATCTGAAACCTAGCATTATTCTGTCTTTTTCGAGGCAAAGTTCTATCCCGATCACATACAAAACTAAGCTCTATCTTGTTTTCTCATATGATGCATTACCATATCTCTGTCTGAAGGCATCATAGTCCGAAGGCATCATCCTCATAGCCTGAAGACATCATGTCATGGCCTGAGGACCTCTCAATATTGCACATCATTATTCAAAGGCGTTATGGTTCAGAGGCACCATTCTCATGGCCCGAGAACATCATTTCATGGCCTGCGAATCCTTTATCTCACGATTCATAGCCCAGTAAGTCATGGTCTAAGGACACCATCCTCACCGTCTGAAGACAATTTTCATGGTCCAAAAGGAATATGCATCATGTTTAAATTCTCACAATAACCTATATCTATTTTGCATGCATCGTGTTTAAGTTTTGTAGGTAATTCAGGAGTTAATCGTTCTTCAAATAGGAGCGACCTTCGCTCCAGTTTTTGCTCATACCATTCACACCCGGCCATTATTCCAGGCGTAACCGACTCCCCTCAATTACTCGCCTTTACTTCATGGCCGTTCAAATATTTGCTCTATAACACATCTGTTACGTTTCATATTCACATTCATAACTCCGCATAAACCCATCTGATCTATCCTTCCCAAAAGAACCCTTTCCGAAACACGACTATGCCTATAACAATTCCATCAGTTTCATTCACCGTTGGGTCCAGAAATACACACGACCTGATTATGTAGATTGCTCAGAAACCAGAGTGCGGCTTATATTTTTCAAATCACCCAATTCGGTCAAAATCGATCATCATTTCTTTACCCGACAACTCTTTCATCCTTCTCGGGTAAAGAGGGATAGCTGTTGATACCCAATTTTTTCTCATATATTTAAAATATGCATATATAATTTTAAAATAGTGCATGAGCATCATCAAGTATTTTTTCTAATTTTTCCATAATTTTTAAAGATTTTTAATCTTTTTATTCCCATATTTTATTGTATAAATAATTATTAATTACGTCACAAATAATTTTTATGATGATTTTATCATTTAAATTCATCATTTATATTCATATTAAGCCTTAAATATATTTGATGCATTTATTATAATTATATTTGCATCTTTAGGCTAAATTTTTTTATATTTTGTAATAATAGCCCTTATATACTTATGATTACTTTATTTATGCAAAAAATAATTTTTTATGTTTTTATAGTAATAAATAATTGTTGTTAACTATTTTTATGCACAAATAATATATTTACTATTTTATTTATCATTTTTACGTAATATTTTATTAATTAAAAATGGGTATTTAACTAATAGCCCTAAATTCCTATTTTTTGGACCTAGGCTACCCAAACTAGACCAATTGCATAAAATACACCAGACCAATGCCCCAACCCAAACCAAATGACCCCTAACCCCCAATAACCAAACCGGTACCCATTTAATTGACCGGCCCCAGCTCTTTTAAAATCCTGGCCGTTGATCTTTGAGATCAACGGCCTATATTTAACCCCACCCTTTTAATTACCCAAAATCCCTAACCCTAACCCATTTCTCACCACTCGCCGCCCCTAAGTTCTCTCTACTGCTCTCCTCTCCTCTGAAACCCTAGGCGTCGTCACCCATAATCTTTCTTCAATTCCAATTGGATATGGAATCCCTTGACGATTTTCTTAACTTATCGATCGTATCTCACTACTGGCTACTCGATTATGGTATTTTTTTAGTAGCTTACCTAAAATGGCAACCTAATCTCTCTATTTTCGGACCAAATCTGGTTCGAACCTTCCCCATGTCTCATCTATGTTCATTTTTCCTCTCTCTCTCTCTATGTACGAATCTCTAAATGCTAGGGTTTAGATCTTTCATAGATCTATTTATATTTTTATAATTTTTTATTTAAAAAGTCCTTTATGTTCTTGCATGTCTATCCCTTTGTGTTTTGTCGTTAAAAGTTTTGCCTAATTTATTGTCCCTAAAATTAGGGCTCGGATTTGTTATGATTCTTATTTTTGCTTAATATTTTCCTATAGCTGTCTATATGCATGTTATCTTCCTTTGATTATTCTGACTGAATTCACGTACCCTAAAATTAGGGTTCCGATTCTTATATTATTTTTTCTTACTGATTCTATCTATCTATTCTTACCTTAATTATTACCTAAGAATCTTAGATTCCCAGATTTGTTTGATTACTTTTATACGCGTCTATGCACTGTTATCTCTGACTTGCCTTAATAAAATGTTGAGTTTTTTTCCTTAAATGTGTTGATTGATTATTTTCATGTTTATGTACTCTAGTCTAATGCTATATAAACCCATCTCCTTTTCCCCTTTAAGACAGACAGAAAATTAATATACTCTCACTGAAAACCTAGGCCTTGGCTCTGTATTCTCTTTTCTCTCTTGTTTGATTCTAGTCTTCGCCGGTTGAAAGCCAAGGCCAAGTAATTCTGAGCTCTCGACTATTATGGTGTTATTTCTTGTTTTCTTGCCTAACTAGTGAGTGACTATCCCTTTTGTCATTTCAATCCTATGTGTCCATGGACTGTGTTTATGATCCAGCATGTTTAAAATCCATTCTGAGCATGATTCTACCAATTTTGTGTTCCTATGATTTCTTTTAATCCTACAATCGATACTATTAGTTTTGAGATTAGTTATCTTTGAATAATATGAAATCCTCTTAGGCGATAGCTTAATACCTTCTAACTTGTTTCATATATGCTGTTTTGTTAGTTCTGAAATTACCCTGAACCTAGCATCTTTAGGATAATATTTGCATGTTCATCAGTTAATCAGTCATGAGCCTTTACAAACGTGATTGTTATTAAACCTTTCTCTGATGTGTGCCCCGATAACTTGCCTCCTAATGTGTTTTGCATCCATTTGGGTTCATGTGATTATCTGACTGTTTGCCTTAACACATTGTTTAAATGGTTTCCGTGGTTGAACAAAGCGCTCCTAAAATGTTAGCATGTACACTTAGCCTAATTAGGCCTTTCAGACTTTAACCCATTAGATACTATGCGTGAACAACTTTGTAAGTCTTGCAAATTTATCTTCTTAATGCAATTTTGACTATGTGTTCTGTATTTTTAAACTCTGTCATCAAACCTGTTTTAAAATTTGTCCTTTACCATTGTCTCTTTTTATATGCTGCTACCTTTAAACTCCCACTCTTAGGTTTGTTAGGCTCTATCCTTCACCTCCTCAGTGTGAGCACTGCTCGGGGTTCATGTGAGACTCTTATGAACTTTGACACATTGGGTTTGGTTCCTAACCTCCTTTGAACTATTCCTGATCATTTGGTCCTCTAGTCTGAGCATTGCCCCCGGTCCTTGAAGCCCTTGGGAACTTTGATACACTGGAGATCTAGATACTATGCGTGATTATTCTGTACATGTGAATGTGAGCCTTGGAGTTACTGTGGTTTGAAGGCTTAGGCTGCCCCGGTGTATTTGGGCATGTAGTAGGCTCTCTATAGCTTATTTCATTATTGTTTAATCCATTCATTAATCTGGTTTGTAATAATTTTGTAACAAATATTCTAGGGTATTTAGTAAATTGGGAAGGGTTTGTTATTCTCATTTGTAAAATCGGGTAGAAATCCTGCCTATAGGGTCTCTATTTGTGCTGTTAATTCTGCTTATAAGTTCCATATTATGTTGTTGTGTGTTAGAAATCCTACCTATAGATTCTATGTTGTGTTCACATATTAAAAATCCTACCTACAGGACTAACGCTATGATCTGTTAGAAATCCTGTCATTAGGTGTATCAATTTGTCTAGTAATTGTGTGTTAGCAACCATGCTCATAGGATCAATATTTGGTTTAGTTATTTTCTAGCTTAATGTAAATTTCTGCTCATATACTGCTCAATACTAGAAATCATGCCTATAGGATTAAAGATAGAAATCATGTCTATAAGATTAAAACTAGTTCAAACCCAGAAATCATGACGATAGGGTAATAATCATCACACTTGTAGAAGTCATGCCTATAGGATTCATTTAACTGATTCAGAATCTGACTATCACTATCAATCACTTAGGCATCATGCCTATAGGATTTAACAATAATTGTGGACTTATGATTGTGATTTACTACCATTCTTAACTCCTGAAACGCCTTGATATTGTACTGAATTAAAATCAGTAGGCAAATACGCATAGGCCCTAACACTCGCATTAAGAACTGAATCTACATATTGTTGTTCGCCTGTTCATCACATAGATATCCTACCCATAGGACTCCGAGGTTAACAAAGCCTGCTAAATCAGTTGCGTGCATTTGCTGTTTACATGCAAAGGTTAATGTGAGCCCATATCTGCCTTTATTTAAAAAGTCCTAATTGTTTTGCTTGTTGCCTAGTATTTTATAATTTTGAGAACCTTAGTCCTAGTCTAGAACCATCCAAATACTAGATCCAAAGCCTCCTAGACCATAGACATTAGACGGGTAATGCACTCCTAGGACACGACTAGAATTGACTAGTACGCTTCAGGTAAACAACTTAAAGATAGTAATTGGATAGCAAGAGATGATAGCCTGTGCCCGCTGAATAATATGAGTAACACCCCATCCCGAGGGAGTTACTAAGTATTATTTATGTTGCATGGGGTGATCCTTTAGGCTAAAATTTTTTGGACACCCTTCCTTGTCTTCCAATCCACTATTCATGTTTTAGTAATTCCTAGTTTCTTAACTTTGATCACATAGAGTAATTCGCATAATTTAAGTTCGGTCGAGACCCATCATTGTGGAGCTCGAGGTGTGCCGAACACCTTCCTCTCAAGGTAATTTGATCCCTTACACGATCTCTAGTGATGCAAACTAGTATAATCTGAGTTATTTGCTATAGGTGCCCTAACACACCTTAATCCATTAGGTGGCGACTCTAACAGTCGATTCCTTTCCCCTGCTCTCTCAAAAGGAGTTGTCAAAATGTTGAAACCTGATTTTGCGAGGAAAAGGAGTGTGACAGTGCCTACTATACCTATACTAAGAGATATAGCCTCATCTGAGTGCCACAACATTCTAGAACCAACATGGAAACTGAAGTCCAGGGACCTAAGGAGAGCAATACTAAACAAAGAGTGGTACTATAGCTGAAATGCAGGAGGATAAAGGCAAAGGAGTACAAAGTCCAAAACTAAATCTCATCAACTTCCCTATTTTATTTCCCATTCCAGTGAGAAACAGGTTTGAGGCAATGTCTAAAAGTAAATATGAGATCCACATTCCACCTAATGATAGATGTGGGAGAAACAACCAATAAATGAATTGGTTATTATGGAATATTAGAGGTGTAAATAAAAGATATAAGCAGAAGGAGGTCAGGGAGTGCAATAAAATAAAGTTAGTAGGTCTTGTAGAAACCAAAATGAAAGAAGGAAATTCTCAAAAGATATCAAAAGAAATTGAAATTCTCAAAAGATATCAAAAGAAATTGTTCCTGGATGGAATATGTTGACAAATTATAAAGATGCTAGGAATGGTAGGATATGGCTATTGTGGGATATCAATCAATGAATTGTCACTGGTCTCAATGATGATCCTCAAATGATTCATTGCCAAGTGAAGAGTAGAAGGGGAGATATAGACTGCTTTCTTACTGTAGTTTATAGTTATAATAGGATAGAACAAAGATGAACTTTATGGGATAATCTGCAGCAAATGTCAACAAGCATTACAAAACCGTAGTTAATTGCAGGGGATTTCAATACAGTGTTATATTCTAATGACAGACTTTCCTGTAACCCAATCAAATATTATAGATTCAAGAATTTGATCATTGTCTCCAACAAGCAGCATTAACAGAATTACCTTGGAGGCAGGAATATTATACATGAACAAATAAACAACCTGGTGCAGATAGGGTTAGTAGCAGACTGGAGAGAATCTTTGGCAATTATGAGTGGATGATGTCTTGTAGCCATGTGGAAACTGTCTATGATCTACCTCAAATTTCAGACCATGCTCCTATGTAACTAACATTGTCATCTTCAACTTGGACAGGAAGAGTACCTTTCAAATTTTTTAACATATGGGCTGCACATGAAGGCTTCTCTTAGATAGTGGCAAATATCTGGAATTCTTATAGTACTCACGGGTCTTTGAAAGCAGTGTGGACAAAATTAAAAGCATTGAAGGCTCCTCTGAAGGCTTTAAATGCTAGGGATTTCAGAGGTATTACTCAAAGAATTGAAAAGGCCAGACTAGAACTGAAGAACATCCAAGAGCAGCTTGCAAACTCCTATACCGATGCCTTGTTAGATATGGAGAAAGAAACACTACTCAACCTCGAGAAGTGGCCTTTAATAGAGGAGAGTGTATTGCAGCAGAAGGCCAAAGCAAAGTGGATACAATTAGGTGATTCCAACATCAAATATTTTGCAATAGTCATAAAAGATAGAGCAATGAAAGCAGATTACAAAAATTATAATAGTACTAGGAGAAAAGTTAACTAATCCTACAGCTATTAAAAAGGAGATTATGGATTTTTACAAAATATTAATGGGATCAGCAACCCATTCACTTCCTGCCATAAATAGGCCATACATGAAAAATGGTCCTATTCTGTCTCATCAACAAAGAATGGAGTTATGTGCATATGCAACAGATCAAGAAATTGCTGAGAGTCTTAAAGCCATTGGGGATGATAAAGCACCAGGTATTGATGATTTTAATGCAGTATTCTTTAAAAAGGCTTTGGGCATTATCTATACTCAGGTTACAGAAGTTGTGAAAGAGTTCTTTGTAACTGCTAAGATCTATAAACCTATAAATTGCTCCACCATTATTCTAGTACCTAAAGTATCCAAGCCCACCACAGTCAAGGAGTACAGGCCAATAGCCTGATGTTCAGTTCTATACAAGATGATTTCTAAGATCTTAGCCTCCAGATTATATAAAGCCATGCCAAACATAATTAGTAACGCTCAAGCTGGCTTTATACCTGGCAGAAAGATTGCAGACAATGTAATTTTGGCTCATGAACAAGTCAAATCCTATACTTGAGCTCATATCCCCTAAGATGTATGTTAAAGATTGATCTTCCAAAAGGCATATGATTCAGTGGAGTGGATCTTTTTAAAACAAGTGATGGAAGAGATTGGTTTCCCTGGCAGATTCATCAAATGGATTATGAAATGCATCAAGACAGTTAACTATATTATGCTTGTGAATGGAGAAACTACTGAGCCTTTTAATACTGCTAAGGGGCTTAGACAAGGAGACCCTATCTCTCATTTTCTATTTGCTATTGTGATGGAATACTTGAGTAGATTTCTCAATGAGCTGAAGAAGGAACCTACCTTTCAGTACCACCCCAGATGCAGGAAGTTAGATATAACTCATATGAGTTTTGCTGATGACTTATTATTGTTTGCCAAAGGTGATCTGTCTTCAATAATTACAATGTACAAATATTTTTCTCAGTTCTCTGAGGCTTCAAGCTTACAAGCCAACTTGGGTAAAAGTTCATTTTATTTTGGGGGAGTGAAATAAGAAGTGAGAAAATAGATCCTGGATCATTTGGGACTTGAACAAGGATCCTTACCTTTCAAATACCTAGGTATTCCACTTTCCACTAAGAAAATAGCACTCATTCAGTGGCAACCTTTGATTGAAATGATCACAACCAAGATCTCTTCATGGACTGCCAGAAAACTATCCTATGCTGGTCATGTGCAATTAGTACAGTCTGTCATATTTGGTATCCAAGCTTATTGGGCTCACATGTTCATTTTAACTGTTAAGGTTTCGAAGATGATTGGGGCTCTTTGCAGAAGCTATGTTTGATCAGGAACTAATACTATTACTAAGAAGGCTTTTTATGTCATGGGAGAAGATGTGTACCCCTAAGTCTGTTGGTGGCTTAAATCTCATAAACTTGTCTTTGTCGAACAAGGCTACAATTGCGAAGATATATTGGGATTTGGCTCATAAAGAGGATAAGCTATGGATAAGATGGATTAATGCTTACTACGTCAAGCAACAGCAGTTACAACATGCCAATCCCATAACAGGCTAGTTGGATGGTAAGAAGAATAATTGGTTCAAGAAGTATTTTACTACAAGCTCAGAATTCAAATGATCATATTAGTAGTATCATGCAAATATACTTACAGTTATTGGGAGAATTGCCAAAAATAAGCTGAAAATGTCTAGTGATTCAGAACTCTGCTCGACCAAAGGCAATATTCAATTTATGGTTGATGCTACATAGAAGATTGCCTACCAATGACAGACTAGCTAACTGGGGATTAAATGTCACTCATCAGTGTATTATATGCTAAGGCCAAGATGAAACAAGAGAACACATGTTTGTTCAATGCTCCTATGCAACAAAACTATGGAAGAGAATAATGAGATGGATTCAAGAAGATCAAATGACCACATTCAATTGGGACCAACATGATTATCAAAAAAAATAAAGAGAAGTCAAACAAGGGCAGTATATTCATGATGGTTTATGCTGAAACCTCATATGCACTATGGATTGAAAGAAACACACGCACTTTTGAGCAAAGATATCGTAACGGTGATGTACTAGCAAGAGAAATAGCTTACATTTGTAATGTTAGAGTAGCACCTCGAGCTAGGAATCAAATACAACAATTTTGTTTAGATGAGTAGATTAGTTAATATGTTCCTAGGTGAGCAGTTTTGTCTAAAGCTCTTGAGACAGTCAGCTTAGTTTTGTGCATACAAAAGAAAATTAATTACCAAAAAAATAATTTATTGCTTTTGAGATGAATTACAATAGAATAGGATACTTCTATTTATAGGTAAAGTGTGACTTAGACACCAAGTAAAATTCATAAAATATCTCCTAAATATAGACATAAAACTCTATTTATAACATAAACAATTATTTTAAATAAATTACTATTTGCATTACTCGCAATTCCTTACCCATTGACTCGACCACCCCAGTTCACTCTCAACTTGCCGCCATGTCCGATCACCAACGAAGCCGAAAACTCGACCCTTTCCTCCTCAGTTACACCGCCGACGAACTCCTAATTGCCTCTGAGTTTCTATCTAATTGGTTCCCCTTTCTCTCTCGTGGCCTCTGCCAAAGCTGTACGCTCACAGTATCCCGTTGCATTCGATCCCTCGACCTCGGTAACTCTCGCTTCTTATCCCTTTTATATTTGTGTACTAATGTTGTAACGTGTTTAAGGAATTGGTAATGTTTGTACCTTGTGTAATAATACTCACATTATGCATAAATTAAATTCCCCAGCTTTTTGTGCATTACCTCAATACACATAATGCTCACTATATGCGTAAATTCTCCAGCTTTTAGGTTTTCCTCTTTAATGCAAATTTTATTTTGAGACCCCATTATCTTTTTTCTGCTTTTCCATACGGTGGTGAACCAGCCAACTTGGGTGAGCGGAGCTATGTAGAGCCATTGGGGTTCAATTGAATCCCCTCTATCGAAAAATTATATTGTGCAAATAGGGCAAAAATGAGTTTTTGTTTTTGGTTATATGTAAACTGTTTGAATCCTCTTGACATTAGATAAGATTCTAGATTATAGTGTAGTGACAAAAGGGTGTTAAAAAATTGCAGTAGGTCACAGCTTCAAATTCAATGTGTGACATTTTATCTTCTTTTTTTTTCATTTTAAATCTCCTTGCATAAATTCCTGACTCTGTCTTGGGCCTGTTACCACCCATAAGCACAGGAGCAAGAATCTTGTCCCCCAAGGTTTGAGCATATGAGCTCACACAAGAGTACCACACTGTTACAACTACCTAAGAAATCCAGCCAAGATTCATGTAGTGTTAATGATTTGATAAGTATCTTTGTAGCCCTAGAGCATTTTAGTCAATGGTTGAAGTAGTTCAAGATCTTTGTAAATTCATCTAAGTGTCTTTAAATACCAATATAAATTCATGTAGTGTTAATGATTTGATAAGTATCTTTGTAGCCCTAGAGCATTTTTGTCAATGGTTGAAGTAGTTCAAGATCTTTGTAAATTCATCTAAGTGTCTTTAAATACCAATGTGGATTTGATATTATATAACAGTTTCCTGGAAGTATAACTCGACCTAGTTTCAAGTATGGACTTTAATGGGGACTTAAGGGTGTAAAAGCATGAATAACAAAAGTTGACTATGATACTTTATGAAAGAACCTGAGCATCTAGTGGAAGAGCTTAAGCGCAATATGTGGAGTAACCAAGACTTTTATGAACCCATTTGGATGTCCTTATCAATCCAATGTGGAACATAACATTACATGACTCGACGTGTTGGTTCAACATAGTATGCATATAGTTTGTAGATAAGTAGTGAAAGCTGGAAATTTCTTAGATGGATAATGATGTGGTGTGGCATTATCTTTTCATTCTTATGTTGTGGATTATGATAAAGAAGAAATTATAGATTTATTGAGTTCTCCGATCAGAGAGTTTGTTGCTATGACTGCAGAGGCTGCTGGTGATGCAGAACGATTGAAGCAACAAGAGGATTTTACGGTTTTGACTCCCGAACTTCCTGATTCGAACTACTATAGCAGAAATCTTGACAATTGTATCAACAATAAAGAGTGTGCTGACTTATATGATACTGCTGATACAAACTCATTGGGTAGTTGGAAAGACGGTGCAGAACGTTTGAAGCAACAAGAGAATTTCACAGTTCTTACTCCAGAACTTCCTGATTCGAATCACTGTAATGGAAATCTTCACAATTGTGTCAACAATTCACTTGGGAGTCGGAAAGAGTGTGCTGACTTTTATGATACTGCAGATACAAACTCATTGGGTAGTTGGAAAGACGGCACAGATGGTGCAGAACATTTGAAGCAACAAGAGAATTTCACAGTTTATACTCCAGAACTTCCTGATTTGAATGACTGTAACGGAAAACTTGACAATTGTGACAACAATTCACTTGGGAGTTGGAAAGAGTGTGCTGACTCTTGTGATACTGCAGATACAAACTCATTGGGTAGTTGGAAAGACGGCGCAGATCGTTCATCACGACCTGTTGAAGAGGCCTCGAGAAGTAAAGCATTCAGCTCACTCATACCTGCGGCAAGCCCGAGGATGAAAATGTCATGGGCAGATATGGCTCAGGAGGATGAGCTTGATGCTGAGGACATTAGTGAGTCGAGTAGCTGGAGCAGTCAGTTAGGTAATGGCAATGGTGTGAATGAACAGGAAAGTTCTATTCGGGAGACTAAGCGAAAAGCAGAATTGTCAAGGGAGCAAAGAGAGCACATTCGGTTTTGTAATGTAAAGAGGAGAAAGGATTTCATTTGCTTGGAAAGAGTTAATGGGAAATATGTGAATATACTTGATGGCTTGCAGCTACATACTGGTGTCTTTAGCATGGCTGAGCAAAATAGGATTGTTAAATTTGTAGAGAAGCTTCAGGAGATGGGGAAGAATGCACAATTAAAAGGTCAGTTTTTCCTTATTAACATTGCGAATTCTTTTTCCTTTCTTTTCCAGATGAAAGTTACTGTTCTATTCAGGAATTTTATGATGAGGCCTTAGCCCTTGCTAAATCTAGCAGAGAAAACTTGTTCATGCTTCGTTTGAACTGAAGCAGATTACACAATTAATTAGTCATTGTTCTTGTTAAATCGTAGAAATCGTTTCCTGATTGAATAGATACTAGATAAGGTATTCCAAAATTTTATTGAGCGCCGAATATGGGAAACAAAGCCAAAAATCAAAGACTGAGGCATAAATTTAGAGTTGCTCTAAGGGGATTTTAAGTTAATTGTGCAAAGTGCATCAGTTACTTTGGCATGTACATTTTGCACAAATGTTTTATGTTTCTCTTCAAATTTCACTTTTGAATCTTAATTCCACTTATGGCGGTCATCATAATGATTTAAGGATTTTTTCCCTCTTCAAATTAATCTGATGTGTTTTTACCTTTTAATTGATGATTTTGGGACGAAAGTAAATTTTCTATCTACTTCCTGCTTATGTTTCCATACCTATTTGTTTTGTACTTCAGTTATTTATTCCGTGCATTAACGGGCTCTAACCTGCTCTATTTTGATTGTTTAGAGCGAACTTATACAGCACCACAGAAATGGATGAGGGGCAAGGGACGTGTGACAATCCAATTTGGTTGTTGTTACAACTATGCTAAGGTAAGCCTTCCACTGCCTTTGAAATTATCCTTATCTCTCCCTCCCCCAAAGCTCCAAGAGGGAGGAAGGAAAGGGAAGAAGAAAAGAGGATAGGCTCAGAATCGTCTGTATGCTTTAGATTTTTTAGACCTTATCCCTATGTGTACGCAAATATGAGTAGATCACTTAAAAAAAGAATGTAGAGATATGACTAAAACTGAATTTTCTTTATGGCAGGATAAGAAAGGCAACCCCCCAGGGATTCTCAAGACTGAAACTGTTGATCCATTGCCTAATCTTCTTAAGGTCATGATTAGAAGGCTCGTAAGATGGCATGTTATGCCACCAAATTGTGTTCCAGACAGCTGTATAGTCAATATTTATGAAGAGGGGGATTGCATACCACCTCATATCGACAATCATGAGTTTGTTCGTCCATTTTGTACTGTCTCATTCCTTAGCGAGTGCAATATAGTGTTTGGATCAAACTTGAAAACAGTGGCTCCTGGTGAGTTTGCCGGTGCAATTGCAATTCCCTTGCCGGTGGGGTAAGTATTCTGGGTTTTAGCTTTGTCCTTGCAAGATTTCGACTACTATCAATTGTGACATAACCTTCCTACAGGTCTGTTCTAGTCTTGAATGGAAATGGAGCTGATGTGGCTAAACACTGTGTGCCAGCTGTTCCTACTAAAAGGTTTACACTGAAAGTGCAACTTTAGTTTCCTGTTGGTGAATCTTCTGTCAAACATTTGCTTTAGACATAACATCTCATTAACCTTTTACAATGTGCAGGATTTCAATTACATTTAGGAGAATGGATGAATCTAAAAGGCCAATTGGATATGTTCCTGAACAGGATTTACAAGGTCTTCAGCCATTATCCTACGAAGCAGATAGATATGAGAAATCAAACACCTATAAACCAAGGGATTCTACAAGAAAACAATTGGGAAGACGAGAAGAGAACAAGGAAACAGTAAAGATATCAGTTGAGAGGAATTTCAAGCCACGTTACTTTGGTAGAAATCGACAAGGACCTGCAGCAAATACGCGAAGAGTCTGGGTGACCGTAGATAAATGAATGCATGTTGTGACTATTTTGATTGCTTGTGGGGGGAAAGGTCAATGTTGATTGTTTATTAGTGACCTTTATATGTGTACAATTCATATGATGTAGATAAAAAGTCGATTTCTACATACGGAAAAGAAAAAGAAGTTTTGGTTTCTGTTATGAATAATTTGTACATTGGATGCTACATTGGATACTACATTGGATGCCCATGTTGTGAATAGTTGAAAGATTAAATCTCCTATTTTATGTCAATCATCTTTACTATTTATGCATATAAAAGGCCATGTAATTACAATGGAAAAATACACCAAAGTGAAAGAAAAAAACTCTTCTCCCTTCTTTCTATCTCTTCTTATTTACATTTTACTGCATTGCTTTTATTTTATAACAAGTTATCAGCACGAAGCTCTAATTTTATTCTTAACTCCCGCTAAGTTGAGCCATATTTTATTAGTGTATGTATCATTATAATCATCTTATTTATGGCAGTACATATCATATGCTCACTGTTTGCAGATTATTTGTGCGCTTGGGCATCTTAAATAGTTTAAGTACATTGCAGTGATTAAATAACTATTTCCTTCGGTGCTTAACTTTTAGAGGACCTCAAAGTCATCAAACTAGCAATACACTAATGTCATGGACTCCCTGGATCAAAACATATCTTTAAGGCTTTTGAAGAATTGTGAGAAATGAATTGACAAGCAATAATTTTATAGTTTAATTACTTTATAATTATTGGAACATATAAATAATGTTAGTCACGTTCAATTCTATTAATACATATATATCAATAATATAAAGTTAAATGAAACAAGTATGTAATTTCTACTTTATGGCAAGAATAAAATGAAATAGTAGATTGTTAACATGATATAGATCTATTTTCATTTCTTTTACCGTAATCGTTTTGTTTTCATTAATTGTTTATTATTATAATTATTTCTCTAACTTATTCATCTTTTATGATAGTTTTCACTATGTGAAATTTATCAAAACTTGAATTTGTGGCACTTGACATCATCGGGAGGAACTATTTATTACG
>MU680526.1:37344-62531 GCA_026770625.1 Nicotiana glauca | reverse complement strand
GTCCAATCATAAATGCCATAGAATAAATGAGAATAGAGTGCTCCAATATATTATGGCTTGAATTATTTCTAAAGCAAGCATTTGTTCTTGATCCATTATATGGATAATTATAATTTATATGGTGAAGGTAGATGACCCAGCTAAAAATAGCTGATACGTAGAATAGGAATATCTTCAACTAAGAAAATTTATGTCAGTGAACATAACCTGACTTTCCATTGTTTCGAGAATAATAGCAAATAACATGATGTTTTCTTTTATATTAAGGAAATGTTCATACTGCGGGCATATGCAAGCCTTAACATAGTAGTATTTGGCTTTAGGTGCATAAATTTTAGATTTTATGTTATTCATATATGCCATTTTCATGTTAAAAATTCATGAAGGATCAAGAACCTTTATAAATACTTTTGAATATTTATTTAATTGTTATGTCATGCCTTACATTTAAGGATACCAGTATGAGTATGTATAAAAGACTTACACTTGAAAAGTCACAAGAAGAAGTTTTAGAAAGAAAAGATTTTTGGGAGTATCCTTTATTCTGAGAAGGGGTCATCGTCCAGGCCTAGGGTCCTGACCAAGGCGTTGACTTCCTGAAACTACTTGTGCCAAATTAGGGAGCACACGAGCCGAGGGTCTCATTGCTGAGAATTTACTTAGCCATGCTAAGGTATAATACTTGAGCGCTGAGAACCATGAAGCGAGTGGCACCTCGTGGATTGGGCCTATTCGATCAGGTTGGGATCGAACCCGTGCCGATCACACGGTGACTGAGACAGAATTAAGTCAGGATAGTTGGAACTCCCAAAGTATAAAGTGAAGTATTTTTATCAAGAAAGAAAAAGAAAAGAATTTGCTAATATGCAATTATTTAGAATTATTCTTATAAGCTTTATGTTTTACATGCATTTAGAACCTTTACTCATAATGTATATATTATTAAAGTTTCTCCCCCTGTTGTTGAGACTCACTGAGTACAGTGGATGGTAATGACGTTCTCTTTTGGGAACCTACATTGGTCTGCGGTACAACGTAGGGACCGGATTTGCAGGCGAGCAGACTACGAGTTAGGACTTCCTTCCCTTCTAGTGCTATTGGTGAGCTTCGCTTTTGTTCGTGGAGTATTCCTTAGAGTCATTTTTATTTAGCTATTCCTTTGTTTATTTAGAGAACTGTCCAGGAAGTCTCATGTCGTGAGCAGTGCGTCAGTTTATCAGTAGAGGCTTCATAGACATAGTCATTGGGTTGAGATTTATATGTTATTTTATAATAACTTAGCAATAATTCAGTTAGTTACTATGAATAAAGCTTTGAAGTTGATTTAGTTAAATATTTAAAATAATCAAAAGTATTTGGTTAGAGTATTTCCTTATTGCATATAAATTGTGGAGTTATAATAGATTTGATAAGCAGAGATGGTTCGCTCAATCATGTTTAGTGATCGAGTGTCGGTCCCGGCTTGTTCAGAAAATGGGTCGTGACAAGAGTAGAGGAGAGTTACAACAAAACAAGGGGAAGTGGGTCCGGCGAACTTGGGAAAAATATAGATGAACCTATTCTATTTGAACAGGAAACCCTCGCTGACCTACTGATAAGGTTATAAATGGCTCCAAGACTCATGCCATTCCTTATGGATTTATTCTCACAGTTTATGGTTGCACATTTCAAGGTACCTATGAAGAAGTGGGAGGTTAGTACAAGCAATGATCATTTTGGGAAAAATACTCTGCTTGTTTGTGACTATGAAGTCCATGCCACTCCTAAAGAACCTGGTTTATCCAAGAAGGTACTAGTGAATAACAAGGTACGAGCCTTAGTACGAAAAAGTGGGGCTAAGGATGCTGAGATTGAAAGGCTGAAGAAGAGGTTGACTGAGGTAGAGATTGAGAGAGATGCTCTCAGAACTGAGCTGGCAAGAGAAAAAGAGAAGAATGATGGCATCCTTCAATATATGCTGAAACTCCTCCAAGCCAAAAACCAAGCACCTAGTTCTTCCCATCCGTAAGCCTCCTAGCCTAATGTAGATCAACCAGTGACCCAGTTCGGGATTTTTTGTTTCTTTTGCTTATGTTTTCATTATTTTTATTTCTTCTTATGCTTTGGGGTAGAATCTTATCAATCATCAATGAAATTCACTGTTTTTTCTCTAACTATTTGTTTATATTTTTTTTATGGTAGAAATTCTTAGCTTGATCTATGATGATTAATCCATATTTGCATTTGAAGTAGCCCCAGTGGTCATGAGTAAGTTTAAAATCTGGTTATATCACCTTTTTATGCAACTTTTTGATGATGCCAAAAGGGGAAAAAAAACTGTGTTTTATACTTTGAACAGTGATGTTTATAACCTAATGTACCTGGTCCTTGATGATAAGTGATAAAAAGGAAAAATATTTCTAACATTGTGTTGATGTTGAGCTAAGTTGAAACAGGGCCTAAGCTTATAAAAAAGCACAGAGTTTGTGATAATCAAAAAGGAAAAATTTGTTAACCCAAGTAAAGGTTAATTTTGAAGATTGACAAAGGAAGCTCAGGCATGAACCAGGTCCATCTCTTGTGGTGCATAGAATCAGACAGATTGGAGCATCTGGGACGCACGTGAAAGAGATAAGCTTAGCTTGGTATATTTAATATCTCCTGATAAAAAATATTGCATATTTGATAAGGAGAGGGACTCATTGCTCAAAGAGAACACTGTCCAAGATAGAGATGGAGTTTGAAGTTAAAATCAACTAGAATTCTTCCACCAAGGAAGAGTAACATTAGAACTCTAGTTATTTCTTCATTTACTAACTCTATAAATTGCAGGATGTTCTCACTTTATCGGTATATGCACAAATGCAGAAGTTAAACGTGAATTGAGAGTGAAATAGCAAGGCTTTTTGCAAACAGTTGGTGTGTAATTTAAGTGTGCAAACCTGAAGCTACATGAACAAGATAGGAGAATTAGTTTCAAATGTTTGTCTTTTATTCTAGTTCAATTGTAGTATGTATTATTATATTGTACCTTTTAGCTTTATCTAGAGGCAATTGTAATAGGTACTCAGAGTATTCAAGTTAGAGTTAACTTGAGGTTGTCGCAACAGTTAGAGAATGTGTGCCACAATGGGTTTAGAGTTAATCCTAGGTTTACAAAAATATTTTGTAAATGCAGTTTTTGGCTAAGTAATTTAGTGGAGAGTTTGAAAAAATCCTACTGGGAAGTAGGTCATAGTTTTTTTCATCTTTTGAGCCCGGTATTTTTCACGTAAAATACTAGTGTTCTTTACTTATTGCATTTATCATTCCGCAACAGTAATATAAAGAACACATAGAAGAATCAGGTCCAATTCCATAATCAGTTTAAGCAAAAAATTAGATACCACACAAATCATCCCCTCTTGTGTGGTATTGAAGTTAAAACATCAGATACAAAACCTTTTGTTTTACTGATGTTATTTAGCTGAATGCAAAATTTAAGAAAGAAGGAAAGACTTGTTAAAATATGTGGTCTAAAACAAGTAGAATGGATATTTATATGATTGACAATCATATAATTAAGGATAAAATAGTTGAAAGTTAATTTATCTTATAATAAATATAAAATTATATTATTATTTTTATCAAATTTAAAAAGTATTATCATACAAATTGGGACAAAGGGAGGTAATTGGTAACAATATCGGCAAATTGGATAATATTTTGATGAAATATCAGGTTTTAAAGGCTGATTAGTTGCAGCAAATTTGATATCTTTTACCGTAAGTTTATTATTTATAAACGATATCTTTGTTCAAAAATATTTTGTAAAAGTTGTTTTTGTGTGATCTATATATCAAAAATTCGAGTCGTAGAAGTAACTACTAATACTTGTATTAGGATAGGATGTCTATATAATATCCCTCGGGGTGCTATTTTTCCTCGGATGCAAGCATTAATAGTAACTGATTTCACAGCTCGAACACGTGACATATCTCTCGGATTGCGACTCTTTCCCCGAAGAGATAACTTTAGAGTAAGTTTAGTACATCATATCTCTCGAGCTGTGACTCTTTTTTCTGACCCTATATAAACGGGGATACTTTGTCCCCTGGATTGTCCGTTTCCTATTTTATTTATTTGACTTTACTATGATGCATATTCTAAAATTCGTCTCATTGTCCATGTTGTGTTAAAATGGAGACAATAAATGCGTATGGAGCAAAGAAGAAAATACCAAAATGATGTAAGATCGAATCCTTGGCAGCACATTGATTATTCAAATGCCCATCCACCATTGGATAGAGCTATCCGATAGTAATTTTGTTGAGATCCACGTAAGCTTATTCGGATATTACCATTAAAAATTATGCGAAAATAGCAGTTAGTTAGTTAAAAATCATTTCTAGAAGTTGTTTGAAGTTGAAGTAGGATAATTATTTTGACACAAAAAAAAATTTAATTTTATGTGACAGAAAAATAAAAATATACTACTAATTCATGGTTGGAAGGCTTTATCTCCTTCGAGATAAAACTATCCAATATGTTTTTATGAGAGGTAACGAGTATCCGATAATTTTATCCTTGTTAGATAAGCATAAATTTTTATAGACACCACCTCAAAAAAAAAACTAAAAATACAAACTAATTTTTTTTCTTGTCAAAGTTGTAGGATATTTAATTTTGAGACACATAAAAAGTTTACTATTTAATTTTATATAAAAGAAAAGTGAAAAATTACTAAAGATAGAAATTTGAAAAAAAAAGGCTAATAGAGACAGAAGAAGAGACAGGAGAGAGAGAGAGGATTGCAGGAGAGAAAAGCCTCTGCAAAAGAGCTTTTTTGACTCTCTCTCTTCTGCCCATGGCCGATTTTTTTCATGATTTCATCCTATCTTTTTCCCTTTTTTTCTTCTTTTCTACATTTTAGCTTTTCTTTTTTGGCCTATAATATCAATTACACATACACAATTATACAGAGGAAAAAATCAACATTTTTCAGGTGAGTTTCTCCTCTCTCTTTTTTTATTTATTATTATTATTGTTATTATATTTTTTTGCTTCATTTCATTGTTCTTTAAGCTTCATAGCTTTCTGGGGTTCCTCTATAATTAGCTTTTTTAATATTTTTTTAATTGATTGATTAAGTTCCAAAATTGTTGGAGATTTTTTTCTCTGAATCAATGTTTCTTGAAATTAATCAATTTATTAAAAACCCATAATTCAGAGGAAAACGTTCAACATTTCTTAGGTGGGGTTCTTTTTTTCTTTTTTTTTTCCCTTATTTGATTTCTGTTGCATTTAACTGTTCTTAAGCTTCATAGTTTTCTGGGTTTCGTCTGTATTTAGCTCTTTTTTTTTAAAAATATTTTTAATACATCGATTAATTTCCAAGATTCTTGGAGATCTTATTTTCTTGAAATCTTTGAATCATTTGATTATATAGCTTGGATTTGATTGTTGTTTATTGTTTTTATGGGAAAAAAACACCATGTGCAATTAATAATTATTTCAAGGATCATTTATTCAAAAACTAGTTATTTCAAGAATCAATCCTTTTAGCTTTATCATATTTTCAGGATTTTCTCCGTAGAGGAAAAAAACAACATTTTTGAGGCGAGGTTTTGGCCTTTCTGCTGCATTTCGTTGTTCTTAAAACTTCATAGTTTCTGGAATTTTTTCCTTTATTATCCATTTTTCCTTTTTTTTTAATTGTATTTTCTGGAATGAAAAGTAATAGCTTTTCTCAGAATCGGAATAATTTCCACTCTTGGTTATCTCCTATTCTAGAAATCTTTGAAAATTTTGAATTTTTGCTGTTTTTATTGGCAGAAGTATCATATTCAATTTTCTAGTCATTTCAAGCATTCTTTGTAAAGACAGTAGTTATTTCAAGAATCAATTTTTTATCTTTATTTGATATTTTTCAGGAGTTGATCTTGTAAAGCATCATGGGTAATTGCTGTGTGAAACCCGGTAAATCTGCTGAAAAAAAGAAGAACAAAAAGGACAAACCAAACCCCTTTTCAATTGATTATGGGGCATCTGGGGGTGGAGTTAAGCTTGTTGTATTGAAAGAACCAACAGGGCAGAACATACACGACAAGTATGATTTGGGTCGTGAGCTCGGAAGAGGAGAATTCGGGGTTACTTACCTATGCACTGAAGTAGACACAGGCGATAAGTATGCATGCAAATCGATATCCAAAAAGAAGCTAAGGACTGCAGTCGATATCGATGATGTTAGGAGAGAGGTTGAGATCATGAAGCATTTGCCTAAGCATCCTAATATTGTGACTTTGAAGGATACATATGAGGATGATAATGCAGTGCACATTGTGATGGAACTGTGTGAGGGTGGTGAGTTGTTTGACCGTATCGTAGCTAGAGGTCACTATACCGAGAGGGCGGCTGCTGGAATTCTGAGGACTGTCGTTGAAGTCGTTCAGGTATAGTTTTTATCAGCTTCTTAGTTCCTAATAGACGCCATTTGGTTTTGGTGTATCATGGAAGTTCCCTTACACCCGAATTATATCGAAAAGAGGTTACCTTATGTTCTAACTATTTTAAGTGGAAGAGTTATTGTTTTCAAGGAGTATTAGCTAGCGGCCTACCATAGAATTTGGTTGTTGTAAACGAAGTTTAGGAAAGCTATACTGTTTAGGGAAATGATAACGGAAATCAATTTAGTTTGTATATTGAAGGGGAGACTTGGAGCAACGGTAAAGTTGTCTCCGTGTGACCTATAGCTCAAGGGTTCTAGCCGACTAGCCGTGGAAGCAGCCACTAATGCTTGCATTAGGGTAGGCTCTCTACATCACACCCCTTGGGGTGCGACCCTTTCCCGGATCCTGCGAGAACGCGGTATGCCTTGTGCACCGGGCTTCCTTTTTATATTTAAGTAAATGTGGCCGCCGCTCCATAAAAGCAAGTGCTTTTTGCTTCAAATTTTGATCTTTAATCCTCATTTCTAACAATTGGTGTCCAAACTCAACTTAGGGTGGAATTGTCACCAACAACAACTAATTAACTACAGCTTAGAGAGATGACAAATTGATATTAAATTTATGTTGTTTGCTAAAGTAACTACTGGAAAGGGGAGCCTTGGTGTAACGGGTAAAGTTGCTGCTATGTGATCAGGAGGTCACGAGTTCGAGCTTGTACAAATGCAGGATAAGGCTGTGTACAATAGACCCTTGTGTTCCGACCTTTCCCTGGACCCTGCGCATCGCGGGAGCTTAGTGCACCAGGCTATCCCTTTACTAATGCAACTACTGGTCGTTTCATGGTAAAGGACATTAAATTGGGTCCTTTTTAGTTAGTCTCCTTTTCTGAAATAACTATCAATTTGGCTTGCGCTGCATGACATTATGAAATACTTTATGTTGGTTGGAATCTCATTTCATATGTAAATCATGAATCTGTCTTGTAAAGAATTGCCCAATGCATTGATTTTCAATGACCAAAGCAGAAATTGTAATTTCCTGTTAAAGGGTGGAAATGATTATGATATTACATCTATCGTAAAGTTTTACTCTCTGGTTTTATTATGTAAATAATCAATTTATAAATTCCAATGGTATTGCAGATGTGTCACAGGCATGGGGTTATGCATCGCGATCTCAAACCTGAGAACTTTCTTTTTGGTAACAAAAAAGAAACAGCTCCACTGAAAGCAATTGACTTTGGGTTGTCAGTTTTCTTTAAACCTGGTAATGGGATTAGTAATGAAACAGTCAGTTTGAGCCCTTTTTATCATGCTCAAAAAAAGATTAAACATTTGGAATAATCTTTATTTCTTTAACAGGGGAACGCTTTAATGAGATAGTGGGAAGTCCTTATTACATGGCTCCAGAGGTTCTAAAACGTAATTATGGACCAGAGGTTGACGTCTGGAGTGCTGGAGTTATACTCTACATTCTTCTTTGTGGTGTTCCACCCTTCTGGGCAGGTCTGCTTCTTTTATTGCTTCATTTGTATAATCATTAAAAAACATAGATGCAGGTATTTTCAGCTTCACAATTTGTTAACATTTTCTTGATACTTATAAGTTCCTTTTAATATTTATAGAGACTGAACAAGGAGTAGCCCAAGCAATTATTCGTTCTGTGATTGATTTCAAGAGGGATCCATGGCCTAAAGTTTCTGATAATGCAAAGGATCTTGTAAAGAAAATGCTTGATCCAGATCCAAGTCGACGTATCACAGCTGCGCGAGTTCTTGGTAATGTTTGTGGATCATTGAGATACTTTACTTCATTCATCTGTTCTCTCTCTCTCTCTAAATGTCTTTTTTGGCGGCTTTGACTCATGTTGGATGCAGAGCATCCCTGGTTACAAAATATAAAGAAAGCACCAAACGTCTCATTGGGCGAGACTGTAAAAGCAAGGCTCAAGCAGTTTTCAGTGATGAACAAGCTCAGGAAAAAAGCTCTAACGGTAAATATAAACTTTAGATATAAACAATCATATCTGCAAGCTCCGGATTCTCCACTGTCCAATAAAAGATGAATTCACATGCTTTATCTTAATGCTCGAAATAAGGAGAGAAGATTGTCAGACTATTTATTGCACTTACCTTCTGCTACTTTATAATAGTTTATATTTTAATTCTCATCATAAAAAAGGAGAGAAGATCCTGTCCTTTGACCAAGTTTTGTTTTTATTTTATTTCCATGATATCTTTACTTTCTTGTGTTTCATGCACAGGTTATAGCTGAGTTTTTGTCTGCGGAGGAAGTGGCGGGAATGAGGGACGCATTTGAAATGATGGATACTGGAAAGAAGGGCCAGATAAACCTTGGAGAACTTAAAGATGGTTTGCAGAAGCTTGGCCATCAGACCTCTGATGTTGATCTTCAGATTCTCATGGAAGCTGTAAGCATTCTCATGCCCTGTTTCTTGGCTCTATTTGATTCTCTTATAGCTCTACCAGGGGGTAACAAAAGATTGAAAGTTAGCTGCTAATAGTATGGCCTGCTGCACCGTCGGGCTCTCTTTGAACTTTCTGCCTCGAGGAGAAGGCAGGTGTCTGAGATGATATGGCCATGTCCTATGTAGTCCTCCAAAAGCGCGGATCCGCAGTGCAACTAGTTGGATTATGGCTAAGATGTTGGTGGCTATGTTGCTTGGACACTTCGAAAATGTTATCGTATGCGTGTTTGATCCTCCAAAAATAGTGTATTTTTGGAGGATCCGACACGGGTGCGGTCTCATTTTGGAGAGTCCGCGCAACATAGGTTGGTGGTACACTTACATCGTCCAATGTTTGGCAAGAGTCTTTTTAGTTTGGTTAGAGACTTGTATGTCGATGAAAGCTTAAGTATGAAATCTAGAGAACCTCTAGTTTTAAAAAATTCGTAAAGTGTATCCATGGAGAGAAAGGAGGGAGCCTTGGCGTAAATGGTTAGTTGTTGCCATGTGACCAGGAGGTCACCGATTCGAGTCGTGGAAATAGCCTCTTGTAGAAATGCAGGGTAAGATTGCGTACAACAGACCCTTGTGGTCCGGCCCTTCCCTGGACCTCGCGCATAGCGGGAGCTTAGTGCACCGGGCTGCCTTTTGTATCCATGGAGTGTGGAAAGATGTAGAGTACTTATATAGCTAGCAGACACCTCTAGTTTGGGATGGAGTCGTAGTTGTTGAAGAGAAGTCCACACTACACTTATGTCCTTGATCCTGCTATCAGGATTTTGATATATTGCGAAGCATACTTGGTCAATATAAGTTGTAATGTTGTACATCTACCTGATGATTGTTTCAGTGCAGAAAAATCTATAGCCAAAGGATCTTGACATTTTGCTTGCGCTGGAAACCTGAATTCGGTGCTTATTATTTTCCTAGAAAACTTGACCTGCTGAATGTTTATTCTTTTTATCATTTATTTTATTTCAAATATTTGTTTTCTTATATTTTTATCTCCTGTATTGGTTTTACAGGCCGATGTTGATGGAGATGGAAGTTTAAATTATGCAGAGTTCGTTGCTGTATCTGTTCATCTTAGAAAGATGGCTAATGATGAACACCTGCACAAAGCATTTTCATTTTTCGACAAAAACCAAAGTGGTTACATAGAAATCGAAGAGCTGCGTTGTGCCTTAAGCGATGAGGACGACAACACTAGTGAGGAAGTCATCAATGCCATTATGCATGATGTTGACACGGATAAGGTCAGTATTTGTGTCTGTTTATGTGTACTTACTATCAAATTGTCCTTGAAAGTTTTTCCTTTGCTATCAAATTGTCTTTAAAAGTTTTTCATTGTCTTTGCCGATTTGTTTAAAGTTTATTCTTTCATGTCTAACAACATGTCTCGAAGTACAACAACAACAACAACCCATTGTAATCCCACAAGTGGGGTCTGAGGAGGGTAGGATGTACACAGCCTTACCCCTACCCTGGACGGGCAGACACTGTTTCGGATAGACCCTCGTTAATAACAACATGCCTTGAAGTATATGTCAAATATCCGACTTGTTTGCACTAGCTTGTCGCGGAGTTTGGGAGCTCAGCTGTGTCTCATTTTGTCATAATGCAGGATGGTCGCATTAGTTACGAGGAATTTGCTGCGATGATGAAGGCTGGTACGGATTGGAGAAAAGCATCGCGACAGTATTCTCGTGAACGGTTTAACAGCCTCAGCTTAAAATTGATGAGGGATGGCTCGTTACAACTCGAAAACAAAGCCTAGGATGAACAAAATCCAAAAGAAAGAAATGTTAGAGGAAAAAGGAAAAATTTTCACTAATAGATATTTCCCTTTTTTCTTTTTTTCTTTTTTGAGTATGAAATTCTTGTTTCCTCTCAGTATGATAAAAAAAGTTTGTCTGCCATCTAAACTCCATCATAGGCATATCAACTTGTAACTATTAGCCAAGCTTTAGGACTGTTTATTCTATGATATTTAAATGTATGAATAGCTTTATTTACTTGTAAATATATGGAATCAGAGATCATTATAAAAATTAAGTATTTTTCTTCGAGACAATATTTAATGTTGTAAGTGTATATAGCAATGAAAGTTCTGATTTGTCCATCCCAGTTCACTACAAAAATTATAAATTATTGAATAATTTTAAAATCCTATTTATTGTATGGTAAGGTTTAAGAACTAATAAATAAAAGGTTTACAATTCTAGACCTTTTTATTTATACTTGCCTGAAATTTAATAAGTCTTGTTGTTTACTTGTGGCTCACTCAATTGCTTCTATTTTGTTTATATGAAAATAGATCTGGTTGTACATATTTGAGATCGATTTGATTTATTTAATGTATGCATGAAGTAAAATATTAAGGTAGGTTTAAATTTTAATTTTTAGTTGAGGAAAAAACCATCATATCAAAATTTGGATTTTGACAGTTAAATGAATTTGAATTCTTGAAAACCGTATAAATAAAATTATTAGAGTTATCAAAGAAAAAGTGACATCAAGTGAGACGAAAGGAGTAGTATTTTTTTTTTCTTCTACGAGAGAGAATATATTATTAGACGGTTTTATGATTTAAATTTAATGAGCTAAAATTTAAATTTTTTAGCGCTAAAAACTGATATGACACAAAACCTAACTGTATGAATAGTAGGTTTACAAGTCAATTTCCCGTTGATTCTACTTCTCAATTTCATTATTGGTTCTCTGAATTCTTAGCCATTTCTAATTTGTTTCTTTTGGTAACTACCTACTCTACCAACTTGGTTGGCAGACGGAAGAGTTGTAAATTTCCAATAACATCAACCACTTCTACATAGGCTAATGATATTGCCAACACATTATTCCTGCCATCATATTTGTTTCAATTTATATGGCATAATTTAGCTGGACATAGTATTTACAAAATAATTTTTTTAAATTTTTTGGTTCTAGATCTACCGTAACAATTATGTGACCATAAAAAACTTGTGGTATGAAATGTCATAATATTTGTGTGGTTATAAAAATTTTGTCATTATAAGAATAAAATGGGGAGTTCAACTTATATTATTTCCAAATTTTTAAAAATATCATTTGTTTGGAGCAGACTTTATTATTTTTTTAAAACAGAGAGAGTATGCTTCATGGGTATTTATTGTACTTATAAACACTTCCTTGTTTAATTATTATTAATTTCCTTACAGTTAAATTATAGAAAGAGCATTACATTTTGTAGCAGTGGCAGAGCCAAAATTTTCGTTAAGGTGTGACTTAAGAAATTAGAGGAAGTTACACAGTATAATTATTTGATAAAGGGGTGACATCTCTTAACATAAAGTGACTCTGCTACTGTCCGGCAGAGTGTTGAATTACTTACCTGAGTTTTAACTTTTATATATTAAAAGAGAATATGTGGAGATTCTCTTTCTAAAAAATATTTCCACATAAAAAAGCAAATGACGGAGAAGTTTTCAAAGACTCTTTCCTGTTGTCCAAAAATGGATGAACAGAATTTGAAACCAAATCAATTACCTAAGGGTGGACTATTGTGATGGCATTTGTTTCAGAAAGACTTTCATACTAGAGCTCGAAAAGCTCCGTCGTACATAGAGGCGGATTTATAGATTGAACTGAATCCGTTGCTTTCAGTTCGAATATATACATATTCAAACATAAATTCAAAATATATACATATAATATGATCAAACCCATCCTGAACTTACGGAATCTAAACTCTGGATTCGCCTCTAATTCTTCATTCCTCTGACTTACCAAACTATTTATTTATATGCACTCAATTTTTCTGCTTTCCAACATCTATTTACCTTCTGAATGAATTCTTCAACTTTTCTTTTTAGCTCATCTTCTTCCTCGCGATCAATCATTTCATTTTCGTTGCAATTGTTCATGGCTCCAACTGCATTTTCTAAACCATTGTTCTTGTCCAAGACACAACAATTATTTTTCTCAGAAGCCATAGAAAGTGGAACAAGTTTGTTGTCACAAGTTTTTGCACTTGGCTTTGAACTATTAACTAGTAAGATGACAATGATCAAATTGCAGAAAATGAAGGCAACAAAAGAATTGTAATTTGTCTGATTGAGCAACTCAAATGTTGAACTCAACATATTTGCAAAAACACAAACAAAAGATAACTCATAATAGGTAATGGATTAGGCCCTTTTAAAAGCATTTCTATGACTATAAAGTGTGCGAACTAAGTTTTTGGTGCACATTATGATGGTGACGTGTGGTGTGAAAGCTAAGTTTAAGTCATGCACATATAACCAATTACTTTAAGAAACTTGCTTTTCAATTAAAGTATGGGGTTGTCTTTAATTATTTTACTAAAGTCTTACTTTGCTCCCTCTAACTACTAAAGATTCTTGAGTGCTTGATTATTTGTTGTTACACCCTCTGATTTCATCACTACTGACCTCATAATCGGGGGCAGATTTAGAGGCGGGAGGAGGTCGATCGAATCCACTTCACCGAAATATTATACCGTACATTTAAGGCAAAATTAATTTTTTGTCCCTATATATTATATTTTGAATCCCCTTAATACAGTCCAAAATCATAGCTCAATATTCAAGAGGGTTCAAAATATTTGTGAGGTTGTTGGTTATTTCCCACATATCATATAATCTCTTTTAAATTTTTTAGTTTTTCTTTTTTGAACCACCTTTCAGGAATTTCTGCCACCGCCACTGCTCATAATGGCAGGGACGATTGCAGTATTTGAACTTTATGAGTTCTAATTGCATAACAACATCAAGTTTTAATAATTGATTCTAAATTCTAAATTTCTACTATGTAATGAATTTCGGGAGAAATTAAAAAATAGCCAGATTTATCACTGGTCGTTGAAAAATAGCCAAGTTTCAAAAGTCATCTAAATTTAGCCACTTTAAATCTGAGCGAAAACACTGTTCAAAATCAGGAAAAATACGCCCGCAAATTTTACGGGAGTTCCAGCATAAGTATGCTTGAACTCCCGTAAATTTTACGGGAGTTCCAGGATAACTATGCTGGAACTCCCGCAAATTTTACGGGAGTTCAAGCATAATTATGCTGGAACTCCCGCAAATTTTACGGGAGTTCCAGCAAGTATAATTGTCCAGTATAATATACTGGAGTTTGGAGCACTGGTGCTCCAGTTTCCCGCAAATTTTACAGGAGTTAGCAAAGTATACCGGTCTAGCATAATATGCTGGAGTTCGTACACAAATGCACCAGAACTCCCGTATATTATACTGGACCGGTCCCTGTTGCAGCAAAATAGTAACTATTTTTCATTGACTTGGTAAACGCTGGCTATTTTTCATTGACCAGTGTGAAAACTGGCTATACCATGATATTTTAACATGAATTTCATTATACAAATACAAGATTTAGGACAAACCTACAAAGTTCAGCCCAACCCGTAAGTTGCCTTAGCTATACCCCTGCATAAAGACATGTTTTTTTTTCTTTTCGAATTAAGTCATTTATATTAATGTACATAGACGGATCTATAATTTTAATTTAGCTAAATATATAGTTCAGAGTTGAAAAAAGTAAATGTGCCCGTTACCTATGAGCATTGAGATGTATTGCCTTTGTGTGATATATTATGATTAAAGTTTGTTAGATCTCTAATCTCCAAAGTAATTCAGACCTTCAACAATAATTATACCTATCATTGCTATTTCCTTGAAATAATTCCAAGTTTTAGAACTGTCAAGTCCAAATTGCTATTTCCATGAACTTATTTTTTCAATTTTTCTAGTAAAAAATTACTTTCTGGTCAACTTCTGTTTTTCCATTATAGGCTACAATTTAAGACTTAAAATTCGAGTGATTTTATTGTGTGTCCCACACAACTTATGCTAATTGTGTGAGACATCTTTTTATCTCACATATTTGTGGACTCATATCTTACGGGTGTACATATTGCTAGGTTTCAAATTTGAATTTTTATTTTTTTATTTTAGCTTTATTTGTTTATTTGAGAGACATGGCATCATGGAATTATGAGAATTTAGATGTTGGTAATTCTACTTTTAATCCTCCTCATGCATACTGTGAAGAAAATCACTCAGGGCAAAATTATCAAAATATTCCCGAGAGTGAGTTTTGTGCACCAACTCAATCTTATGTGTGGAATGTGTGTGATATGTGTGGTGGTCAAGATAGTCACTTTCACGGTTGTGCTTATATTTCTTACCTTCCCCGACCCCTTACTTTGATGGTTCTTCTTTTTCTGGTGAAGTTAATAGGAGCAAAGAACCCAGGTATGAGGACCTGAAAAAGATCGAGGATATGCTAAAGTGCCTTACGGAACAATATGATGAGATACAACTGCGGGTACATCTGGGCCCACAAAATTCTGGGACCCACACAGTTGTGAGATAAAAAAGAGGCACAAAATAAAAAATTTCGAACTTATATAACATCGACTGCATATATATTTTTTAAATTTACAATTTTCTTGTTTCATAGACTGGCTAGTGCTCAACAAACTAACAAATCATACAGTTCATTAGCTTTGATAACATATTCCCAACTTCTCTGCCCTCCAACCCCTATTGACCTTCTCAATGAATTCTTCAATCCTTTTCCTTAACTCATCTTCTTCTTTTTCATCACCCTTTTCAAAATTGTTGGCATTTGTTTCCTTTCTTATTTTTCCCAAATTGATATCTCTATCAATTGTACCATTAGCACTTGCCTCTTCCACATTTTCACTCTGGAAAACTGTGGCTTGATGATGAGATTGTTTAATGTTAGCACACCCATAATATTGAAATCGAGCAGCATCATCGTTGCATGCTCCACTTTTGTTGTCTTGATTTATATCCCGGAGTACTTTTATGGTCGATGTGTCAGTAGATACTGATAATGTATGTATTTTTTGTGATGAGACACATGTGTTGTCCATTTTTGTAATTCCACAATCAAGATTCATACCTTTTTGAACTCTTTTAGGCTTAGGAGTGCCTAGTGCTTCTTTTCTGTTAGACATAGAATGATCAAGATTGGTGTTAATATCTTCTGAACTAGGTTGGAATCCACCAAGCAAGAGAATGGCTATGATAAAATTGCAGAAACAAAAGATAATGTGAGAATTGGAAGCAGCCATAATGATCAACTCACATGTGGAACTCAACATGCTTGAAAATCCTGGAAACAATGGACTTGAAAATCTTAAACAGATGTCTGCCTTGAGAATAAAAAGCTTTTAAGTAAAAAGTGTTTTACCCTTAGTGAACGTAAAAATACGAATTAGTCGAGCCAATAAATTTTGAGTACAGATGGCTAAACTAGAAGAAAATCTTGGAAATAAAGAAGTTGCATCAACAAGTTGATAGGGTGGAGAAGATATTGGATGTTCTAATTTTGAAGTACAATGGGATGAAATGAGGCTATTTAAAGGTTTGTTTTGATTCTTAAAGTGTGCCAAAGAAGCTTTTAGATCATAATAAGCTTAGAGATTGATTGATGAGGTGTGGAGGGAAAGCTAATGGGGTTGACATCATATTTTACTCGTATGTTGGTTATTTTAAATACTCCGTTATTTAACAGAAACTTCCCTAATAAAAAATTATTAAAATGTGGGGGACATTCTTGATTAATTTATGTGTGTCTATAGTAAGCGACAAAAGAGGAGCATGTGGGTCTTACTTTTTGGTTTTCTATTCGATGTCAGAGGTCATACTCCCTATGTTTCAAACTTTCAATTTAGATTTTCTTATTAATTCATTGGAAAAGCGTTTAAAATACTCTTAAATTATTAGAAAAGATTTAAAAATACCCTTCATTTATTTAATGGGTTAAAAATATCCCTACATCTACCTTTTTGGTTCACTTATGCCCTTTAACTGTTAGGTCAATGCTGAATTAAAAATAATTATTATTTAAATTCCACATGGCGACTTCTTATTGGTCAAAATTAAAACATCTAACTCATTAGAAAGACCCATATGTATCTACTAGTTTTTCATACTAACCCACTTCAAATACTAACTCGACCCGAACAAAAAGTTCAACAAAAAAAAAAGGCCCCACTTCTATGAAACCCCATGGAACAAAAGCTCCATCGAAGTTGCAGCAAACATATAGACACAAATTTATTACGTGAATTTCTTTTTCTTGTTATGGCATCCAGTTTAATTTATATGATAGATACAAATTGCATTATCTTCAAAATGAGTTTAATTTAATCATTTTCACATAACGGAAAGATCATAAAGTGATTGTTTGGAAGATATCATAAACCATTAGACTACCCCTAGTTTTTCATCTCACATTATTGTCAAGAAAATCATTGTCTCATTCATGCTAGGCTTTTCTTGTTTGTTTAATTTGGTCATCCTTTATTCGATGATAATGCTATACATGAGATTAATCAAGAAAATGAACACATGTAAATCCAGGCATTAGATGGAAGTGGGGCGTATTTTTATATTTGAACTTTCGGTTAAGGGTCTGATTTGTCCCTCTACTATCATAAATAGGCCTTATTTATCCACCGTTTACGTTTTCTATCAAAAATATCCCTACTGTTATATATTAGGGTCATATTTACCTTTACACGTTAAAAACTCCATTCCTTCATTTAAAATCCGGCAAAGGGCTAAATATACCCCTCTACTTTCAAAAAATAAAAAAAAATATTTTTCAAAAATGAAAATATTTTGTTGAAAATAACTTTTTCGGTTTCTAAAAAACGAAAATATTTTGCTAAATTTTTTTTTTTTTTCAAAAAAAAATCAGTTTATACAAATTTGTTTTTTCAGTTTTACAAAAAGAAATCTTTAAAAAAACTGAAAAAAATGAAGAAAAAATATTTTTCAAAAAACGAAAATATTTTGTTGGAAATATTTTTTTCAGTATTAAAAAATAAAAATATCTTGTTAAAAAAAAATTCTCAATTTTTACATTTTTTTTCCCAGTGTTTACAGTTTTTACAGTTTTTACAAAAAAAAAAATATTTTGTTAAAAAAATAATTTTTTTTTTCAGTTTTTACAATTTGTTTTGCAAAATCTTTTCAGTATCTACTCAGTTTAACAACATATTTTCGTTTTTCTAATACTGAAAAAAATATTTCCAGCAAAATATTTTCGCTTTTTGAAAATTTTTTTTCAGTTTTAAAAAAATGATTTTTTTTTAAACTGAAAAAATAAATTTGTATAAACTGATTTTTTTTTGAAAAACAGAAAGAAAAAAAATTCGTTTTTCCAAAAAATATTTTTGTTTTTGAAAAATATTTTTTTTTATTTTTTAAAAGTAGAGGGGTATATTTGGCCCTTTGCCGGATTTAAATGAAGGGATGGAGTTTTTAACGTGTAAGGCTAAATATGACCCTAATATATAATGGTAGGGATATTTTGATAGAAAACATAAACGGAGGATAAATAAGGCCTATTTATGATAGTAGAGGAGCAAATCTGATCCTTAACCGTTGAACTTTTTATTCGGATCATATTCGGGGCAGGTCAGTCCGAAAAACGGGTAGATAGGGGTGGGTCTTTCTAATAGGTTAGATGTTTTAATTTCGACCAATAAGAAGTTGCCACATGAAATTTAAATAATTATTTTTCAAATTTAGCATTGATTTAACGGTCAAAGGACATAAATGAACCAAAAAGGTGAATGAAAGGGGTATTTTTAGATCAATAGGTGGATGGAGGATATTTTTAGACCTTTTTCAATAGTCCTGAGGCATTTTTGACGCTTCTCCGTCAATTCATTCCAAAGAGAATAACACAATTTCATATTTCATAATTTAAATTTAAATTTTTAATTTTACCCTTAATGAGAAGTGTTTATAATAACAAAAATATCATAGCCCATAAAGTTTTAACTTCTTAAGATTTTAGGACCACATAATTTAAAAGCATTCTTTTTTTTTTTAAACTTTGTGCAAAATAAACTGCATCGTCTAAATTAAATCAAGGGAATATTTAATTTGGATTTACGCCGCATAAATATTTCTTGCAAGGGGTTTTCTTAAGCTACCTCTACTTAAGATAGGAAAGAATTCTATCCATCCGACTACAACTTTTAACGTGGGACTTTCTTGAATAATATTTGTGCGTCTGCATTTTGACAGCTCCAATTAATGAAGTTCCTCTTTTTATATTATGGACCTACAGGTGGCAATCGGTTTACCTGTAAGGACGAGTATATAATTGATTAATCCTTTTTTTTGGTTGTTAAGATTATTTTATACGTATTATTAATTAACCAAGCGTCATAGGGAGCTTCTGCCCGCAGGCAGTGTTACAAAGGGAGAAAATTCTTATTGATTTTGGGATGAATTACAATGGAATAGAACCCTTTATTTATAGAGAAAGAGTGACTTAGCCACCAAGTAATAATCCCTAGAATCTCTCTAAATATAGATATTTACCATAAATAGAATTCTATTTATAACACTTCCCCTTAAATGTCTATTCAACAGATAATGTGTCTCGTTAAAACCTTAACTAATATAAAACCCAGTGACAAAAAAAATCCTAGTAAAGGAAAAAGAGTACACATATCTAACAATACGTCTTTTGGTTGCCTCATTAAAAACCTTGCAAGGAAAACCCAGTGGGACAAAACTTTGTAAGGAAAAAAGAATGTAACGCGCATTAACTCCCCCTGATGAGAGCATCAATTCACATCCTTGAGCCTTTGCATCCCAATCTTGTGCACTAGCTTCTTGAAGGTTGACGTCGACAAAGATTTGGTGAATAAATCTATATTAACTCCAATGAATGTGTTGCACCTTGAAAATTCTCGCTATCACATTATCATGCTTATAATTAGGGGTGTACATGGACCGGGTTGGTTCGGTTTTTATCAAAACCAAACCAAACCAATTATATCGGTTTGGATTGGTTCGGTTTTGTCGGGTTTTTCGGGTTTTCGGATTTTTTTGTTACATGAATATTATTTCAATCTTACGTTATAAAAATTATAGATAAAGCTTTGATACGTGAATATATGTTTAGTAAATATGGAAAAAAATTGACAAACATATGATCTATTAAAATATTCTAATGGGAGAAATTTTTAAGTAACACATGATAGTTATTTTCTTAGTCGTCTAACAATAATTTTTCGTTAATTTACGCTTTCAAGGTTAATATATGAGAGGATCCTATTTCTACATTTTCTAAAGAAAAATCACTACAAAGTCTTAAAAATATAAATAAAATTTATATATTTATATGTCGGTTTGGTTCAGATTTTTTTACTCAATACCAAACCAAGTCAAACCAAACTTAGTCGGGTTTTTTAATCGGTTTGGTTTGATTTTTTAGTTTGGTGCGGTATTCCGGTTCGGTTTGAACACCCCTACTTATACTTATAGCAAGATACCTTTGTGCACAAATTACACTTAGGATGTGGTCATTCGTGACCAAAAAATTCTCCAAGAATTGCATATTCTATCAACATTTTAAATCGTTCATGGATTTCCATATAAGTATATTCAATAAGCCATATAAATAGATTATAGATTTACATCAAGTTTTCATGTCATGCCAACACATAAGATACATAAAAGTGATAGCACACACCATTGACTTTATACTTTTAAGTGTTTGAAATGTAGATCCAAAACTATTTGTCTTTCATATAAAACCAAATTCTACTTGAATTGTTTCTCCATACTTAAGATCCTTATATATATTTAGTGCTATAATCAATGTCATTGACAAACATTTTATATCGGTTCCAACCTCCTTATTTTTCATAAAGACATAACATAGAGATCTCTTCATTCATATATTCAGTTACCTGAATCTCTCATGAGATTTTATAAAGTGTTATGTCATGTGATCTTCTAGATCACTTGCCTCCTTTATTATGATCATTTGCTCATCTTCTTTATCAAGAAGTTTATTTGAAATCGATTGCCTATACGCTTTAAGCTTACCGTAGACTTTATCCCTCTAGGACTTAATAGGAGCATTTGGAATGAGAATATAGTTACTTTCTTTGGGTCAGCAAATGCATCCGATATGCTTTGCAATACATTGCAGATGAATTATCTTTTATGAACTTCAAGTTCATATTATCTTATTCGAGGATCTAAATGTCCACATGATAATTCATTACACGTAAAAAATTTTCAACTATTTATCTTGTCTCCCCTCATGTTAGAAAAACTAACTTGCTTCCTCAATTTTAAAAATTCATCTTTGTGCGTTATGGTATTAACCAAAATATATACCGCACATCAATAATAATAAGATGGAATTATTTGGTTCCTGACCCCGAATCACTTGTGAGGGGAAAAAATAATATACTTTCGTATATAACGTATATCAAACTGATATACAAAACTGTGTTCTCATAAGCAATTGCTTAGCTATTAAGTGGAGGCACTCAATAAATTATTTTTCTAAACTAACTGTGATGTAAACCAACTTATCAAGATGAACTATCTTGAATAAAAAATCTAGAAATTATGCTCTAAATTAAATTATTGAGCAAGTTGCCTCGCAAATACATTGCGGATCTTGATAGCCGCTGACGTACTAAAGAGTTATGTATTGGAGCTTACGTGTTTGCTCTTATGGTAATGAGGACGGCCCGACGTTCGGGGATGTTGCATTGCGCTTTTTATATAAAGCAGTGTACCTCTGGATCTAAGAATCATGGAAGACGTAATTGAAATATGCACCTGGAATTAAATAACGTTGGTATAAAGAGCCGGAAAGGAAAAGAGGAGGAAAGAATCAAGGGACTGAGCGACAAAGCGAAGTTTGGAACCCTTTAATTACAAAGTGGAAGATGCCTCTCACAATGGGTAGGATTACTGCGTTTCTTATATTTGACTCTTCTATTTGATAATATATATAGGGAGTTGGAGCAGGTTGAAGGGGAGGGTTAATAATAGTAACCATTTCATAGATGCATTTTATGGGATATACATGGCAGGTGATGGGCCAAATTCACCTTCGATATTTTCAGCATTTATGAGATTCAATCCCAATTTTAGTTGGTCTATTAATTAATGAGAACAAGCTGTAGACATGTGATTTTTGACCCTCCCCAAGATTTTTTATATTTTAGCATGTAAATATTTAATTTAGGCCTGATATCGCTATTTCAACTAATTTTGACCTTTTTTTACTTTATTTTATTACAAGAAAATAAAAATTACATTAATGTTTCGTAGTCATTTTTAATCCTGAAAAATACCAAAAAGAATTTATTTTTACGATCAGTCTTATTTTAATAGTTATTTTACTTAAATAGGATTAATTAATAAATGAGATCGTATTTTAGTCTCATTTGCGGGGAAAGAATAAAATTTGGGCTTAAATGACCCATTTTTAGGCTTAATTTTCGAAACTAGCCCATAATCCTAGGCTTACCCCTTGACCTAAAAAACCTACAAAAACCTAGACCTAGACTCTACAATCAGTTATATAGAAACTAACGCCTAAATGAGAAAAAATACACCTAGATTAACCCCTAAAGCCTAGAGCCTTAGGGAAATCGACGCTGATTTTCAGCAAACAAAAGACCCTCACCCGTTTTGATCGTCTTCTCCATTTTCAACAATAACAGACCTTAGGAAATATATACAAATAGAAAGGATCCATTGTGGTCTTCTTCACAAATCAAAGAAAAACCAAACAAATGGAGGACCCCTAACCTAGAGATAAACATTCGTCGCTGGACACAAAACACATGACCTCCTCCTCCCCTCCCCCCCCTCCAATCAGAACCGACCTTTTCTGCTCCGTCACTAACACACACACCGAAACAGGACGTAAAAATCAAACATAGCAGTTCCCCTCATCTTCAAATCCCTCTCTCTCATTTTTCTGGTCTCACCTCCATTGCCGGCTAGATTCGTCTGAAACCCGCGAAAATTAACCCCATAACATCGAGCATTCCAGTCCAGAGTCAAAGAATCAAATCGAGTCCATTTTAGCCGAGTTCGAAGATGTTTGTTCGAGTTTTCCTTGAGATCACCGTTTGAGTTTTCCGGTCGTGGTTCTGTGTCGCCTCTGATTTCAGCTGCTGTACCTCTGGATTTTTCTTCATTATTGAAAAGATTTTAGCTTACCAGGTTTAGCCTTACTTTAGTTTTCTTCTGTTCTTGAACATGAATGACTGAAACAAACATGGGCATTATCTTGTTTAAATTGAATGAGTACTTTGATATATGTTGTGTTTGGAAATGACGTCTTCAAGGGTGTTGTAAGCTGGAACTATATGTTGAATTCCATTTGTAAAACTTTGTTTAACTCTTTGGCTACTGATAACAAGGGAATATGATACATTTTACACTCCTTCATGCTCAAGTTTAGATTAGAAATGTGTACAAAATAGTTCCAAAGACTCACAAGTTGTGCTTGATTGCAGGTTTGATTAACAAGGTGATAAGGTGTCAAATACCAACTCAAAAAGGAGTGAAACTTGCACAAATACCAAAACAAGGAAAAGTTCAGTCAAACAGGGCCAGTGCAGCCGCAAACCATTATGTGCGATCCGCACAGGTGAAGTTCAGAAAGTGTGCATCTCAGTCCAAAAAGGCAATACGGCCGCACAGGATTTTCTGCTGTCCGCATTGGAGTCACTGCGGCCGCACTCGATTTGGTGCAGTCTGCATAGCCAAGGTTCAGAGAGTTGCCAGATTGAAGATTGAAGCCCAATGCGGTCCGCGCTCCACCTCATGCAGACCGCACTAGAAGCCACCGCGACCGTACTAGACTTTGTGCGGTCCGTATTGCCTAAGTTCAGAGAGCTGGATATTCAAGTCAAGAGCCTTAGTGCGGACGCACTTGATTTTGTGCGGTTCGCACTAGCCCCGCAGGGATATATTTGTTCTAGATTTTTAGCCTAGTATAAATAAATTTTTTTCCCATTTTTAGGTCATCAGATAGTTTTGTACATAGAGTTGCACTCGTGACTTCGTTTCTTTTGCTATTTTGAGTAATTTTAGCTTAATTTCACCATTGAATCTTCAAGTTCTATTTAGTAATTAATTATTATGAGTTTATCTTCATCTATTTCTTTGTTTTTCTCTTAATTATGAGTAGCTAGACCCATCAGCTAGGGTTGTGGCTCAACCCTAGTGTGGGTAATTGATGGGTCTTGTGTTTTAGGGTTTGATTGACTATGGGTGTTTGATATTTGGACTAATTTCATATTTAATTGCCAAATTAGTTGTTGCAAACACTAGTTTGTGTTTAGTTGATTTTGACTCTTCTTGAGAAAGAGAGCTTAAGTCTCTGAAATTGGTCCAACAAGGAATTGGGGCGTACTCAAGAGATTGATAACCCCAATTAAAGGGTTAAACCTAGAGATAGAAATACCCGACTTGAACCTTAATTGCTTGTGCAAATTTGCATATCCAATTAGTCTTGAGAAAGTCAATTCGGGCAAAATCACTCGAACTACCGAGAGGTATAGAGTGAGTAGAATAGAGCAAGTAGTTATATCATACTCCCCAAATGTGATAATCTAGCTTTAGACTCAAGAATCCATTAATTGACCACCTAGGTGAAAGTCACTACCCTAGTACCTTTTAATCATTTGAACAACTCGCAATAGTTTAACCCTAGCTTATTTTAATCTAGTTGAGCACTGTAGTTTTATAAAATTAGAATCATAATCAAAACCAAAAATGTGTAGAAGTGCAATTTGGAGCAAATACACAACTCCACTTTAGATAGATACACAACTTCAATATCTAATTCTTTGTGGAAATCGATCCCGGCCTTAATCGGGTAAGAACTATTTCGGCCTCTTTCGCTACTCAATAATAGTGCAGGATTGGCCTTAATCAGCTGCGTTCTAGGTTCTGATTGCTTCTGAAACTAAAAGAGTAATTGGTCTAAAATGCATTACTTACCTGCCATAGCTTGGATATATGGGCCATTAATCTTGATGTAGGCAGCATGTTTGTATGGTGTTTGAATATTGGGATTTTTACCTACATATACCACATATGAAACCTTATAACCCTCAATGTTTAAGGTTTGTGTTTATTACATTTAAGCATACCAAATTACCATTTATATACCATAATTCAAATTAGGGATATGATTAAGGGTTCATTTATATTAGGCATAATTATAGGACCGTGGTTTCCTTAACTGTTCTTATCATTTTGACTTTTTACGTGTTTTGCTCTTTTGCTAAATACTATCTTCATAAATATCCAAGAATTCTAAGTTTTCGGTAGATGTATTTTTCCAGTCCAGTGTTTGGTCGTATTCAAAATGATAACGGTTCTCTTGAATTCTGGTCAATCCTATAGTTATCTAGTTACTAGATTCATCAATTATGGAGTTCACTTAAAAAACAGAAAGAAA
>MU680526.1:1278-36498 GCA_026770625.1 Nicotiana glauca | reverse complement strand
TTTTTCTCGAGAATTTGAATTGTAGTTCTAGAAAAAAAGGGGGAGGAAAAAACGTAAAAGAAGAAAAAAAAAAGAAGCAAAAGAAAGAAAAGGGAGAGAAGAACGTAAGAAAAAAGAAGGGAGCCAAAAAAAAAAGTAAAACAAAAAAGAAAGAAGATTGAGAAGGGGGAGGGAACGAACAAAAAAATTGAAAAAAAAATGAAGAAATGAGAACAACGAGAAAGAGCAGAGGCTATAAGAAAGAAAGATCAAAACTAAAAAATCAATTAACACCAAGATTCTCTCCTTAATTTTAGCCCTTTTTTTAAGGGAATATTCTGCCCTTTTAATGTCTAATAGTCAAATGGTATAAAATTTGTAAGTAAAACGTGGACTGGACGGGTAATTAACAAACTATGCACATTTAGGGTAATAAAGTTTCATATATGGTATAGGTAGGTAAAAATCCCTTGAATATTTGGGGGATAATATTTTGACTCTAATTAAATACTCAAACTATCGAGGGCTAGCAATTAATAAGGTTAAAGAAATTTGCTTCCACGTTTGGTGGGAAGTGTGTGGTTAAACTCTTGGATCACTTTAAGCATTCTGGGCCGTATGGTCACGAAACTTTGGATATTTGAATTAAAGTTTTGAACTATTTTAGACATGTTACCTAGGTTACTTTTTTATAATTTTATATTCATAATTCTTGGCATCACAATAATTTCAAAGTAATTTGGGAAAATAATCCATTATGTGTTAGAATGCTTTAGGCATTTTTTTTTCTATCTTATTTAATTGAATTATTGTGATTGTGTACACATTCGCGTGACATAATTACGATTCTAAAAACAATTCGGAGTATGCCTTTCGATCAAACTTTCTTAATAATAGTTATTAATATAATCCCCTTTAATTAATTTTAGTTATATAGTTTCAAGTGTGCCATCCACAATTTAATCATACATAGTCCTCGTATTAATTTTTTATGACTTAGATATAAAAATGACAAATGCTTGTAGTTGCTCTAGGCCCGTTTAATATATCATTGTGATTGTAGACACGTACGCGTGACATGATTACGATTTTTAAAAATAAAATCGGAGTATGCGTTCACGCAACTTCGGCCAAACTTTCTTAATAATAATAAAGCGTTGTTAATTGTGGACATGTTCGCGTGACATGATTTTTGACGCGCCAAACAAATGGGTACACGTTGTCGCGCCCTCTATTTCCCGCGAAATCGGGTTTATGACATTTGGTGGGGACAACTCTTTTCTTTTGGAAACTGGGTTTTGCATTTGAAGAGTCGCCACCTAATGATTTGAGGTGTATTAGGACACCTATAAGGTTACTTCTAAGTTTGTTTGATAACCAGAGATAGGGTAAGAGATTGAAATTATCCTAAGGGGAAGGTGTTAGGCAACCCTCAAGATCCACTAGTGTGGTTCCCGACCAAAAAATATTTGTGAATTTGTGCAATTAGCAAGTAAACAAAAATAGGCTCAAATAGTTGGGGATTTAAGTTTAAACACATAAGAGTTTGAAAACAATTAGGAGGTGAATTTTGAAAAGAAGTTACAATTCTATAAATATTTAAAGGAAAGCAAAGAGGGGGAGGGGGGAGGATCCTAGGTTTATTTGTAATATGGATCACATTTGCAATACCCGGTAATTATTCCTTAAAAGGGGGGCTATACGTAGTAATAGCGCACTGGTCACTATATCCATATCTACCCTTCCCACCCCGTCAAGGTACTAAAGTGCGGATTGATCTCGATCACTATTGCATGTTACTACCCGTCCTATTCCTATCAATCCCGGAGGAACTTAGGACTACTATTCCTAAAGGGGAGGAATATTAAGATGACTTTTAGGTTTCAAAAGGTGAAAAAGCTAAGGCGACATACTGCCCATTAAGGGGAAACATCTAAACAACTAAAGGCTCATGTATACCTCCTCAAGCAAAGCATATAAATAGCATGACTTAAACACAATCAAGGTCTGAATCTAAAGTACTAAGGCAAGTGGAGTTTCAGTTGTTGAAGCAGACCAATTTATTACATAACTCAGATAAGAAGTCCGAATCAGGCCTGTCTACTGGTTGTAGCAATTACTAATTAACAGAGGCGGGTTCAGCTTCATTTGTTGTCACCTAAGGCTTGCCTAAGTGTTTGGGGTGAGATCTTATAAACATGATAGCTATTATTGATTCAGGATGTGACAAAGCAGTAACAAATTTAAAATGAGCATCCTATAGGCATGCTTGCTAAATCTTGTTAGTAAGAGGAGAGTAGGTTATTTTTTTTATTAAAAAAAACTAGTTCAGAACAGTATGAGTTAGGCTGATTAAACTAAACTGGTTTCAGATCCTATAGATATGGATATCTATTATTGCTAATTTTAATTCCTATAGCCATAATATCTAGTTGAATGTGAAATAAAATAGGCAGGATTTATTTAAAATTCCTATAGCCATAATTTCCATAAAAAGGTACTGATTTATTGGACATGATGCTGGATTATAACCAATTGGGTCCTAAGAACATGGTGTCTAAGTGTGGTAATAAACATGCAGACTTTAAGACAAATTCTATAGGCATGTTATCTAAATGCGAAATTAAAGACAGGCCCTATAGACAGGTTCTCTAAATGCAGAGTTAAGCATGCAGACTAATAGAAAAACAAGTCCTATAGGCATATTATTTAAATACTGAGTTAATCATATAGAAAACAAGTCCTATAGGCATGTTCTTTACCATTCTAATAGTTAAGCATATACATTTACCCAGCCCTTTTTACTAACCAACCCCAAATATTTATCACAAATTATTATAGACCAATTGCTGAATTATATCAGAAAGAATGTAAAAGAAGAAGTTACAACCAAAGGAAGCCTGATTCTGTCTTTCTCTCCGAGTTATGGAACAACCCACCTCAAATGCCACTTGTTTCAAAGCCTTTCTTAGACTTGGGTGTGTCAAAGTTCCCTAAGGGTCTCAAGGGACCCCAGGCAGTACTTACACCTAATTTTGCATAACCAGATAGAGATGAGTGCGGTGTGGAAGGGCCAGCCATTATGTGTCCAAGTTCAGAGGGAGCTCATAGGTCCCAAGGCAAGGTTCACACAAGAGGAGCAGAACCTAAGTCTAAGAGTATAGTAAGAGTGCAGGAACAGAGATTTAAAACTGCGTGGAGAATATAGAGGGGTAAGGGTGATTGCAAAATAGTAGTAGTAAAGCTAAAAATACACAGAATCAGCATTTCTTTATACAAAAGGGTCAGGGGTTTGGGAATTCATTGCAGGAAGCATATGACCTTATGAAGGAGTCAAGCGTGGGAATGCATAGCAATAGAATGCCCATATACCATCCAGAGAACACAATACATAGAGGGGATGTGAAGTATATGACCCTAAGGATGGGTCAGGTTTGGGGGTCATGCATAGCAATGTCTAATGCTGACATGCCCCCTAACTAACCAAGGAATACAAACACATAGGAGATATGGGGGTTTGGGATTCATAAGTCATAATAAGTAACTAATCGAGTTCATACATAAGAAAACATTACTTCAGAAGAGAAAGGGGGCAGATCACAGTATGCTCAATAATGGAACTTGATTAAACACAAGCAGGAAACAGGCAAGAGTGAAGAAAATAGTAAAGAAACATGTTGTTGATGCTGGAAAATTAACTAGAACATACCAGTAAAGAAGCAAATGCAGAAAGAAAAGTAAGAAAATTTCTCACAGCCTAGCCTTGGCTTTCAGCCAGCAACACAAGTAGTAACAGATAAAACAGAGAGAGAGTTTTTTGTGAGATGCGTGTTCTGAACTTAAGTGTTTCATTCCTTATTGTTCGTGTCTTTGAAAGAAGAGGGGTGCATGGTATATATAGCTTTTTGAAAACGAGTGAAGGAGAGGTAATAAGTAAAGTTTTAGTACAAATATAGAAGCAATCAACAGTCAGAACCAATTATACAAGTGATTCCCTTTAATTAAGGAATCACTTGTTTAACGGGTAGTAACATATTCAAATAAGGGAAGATATCAGTTTAGAGACAGACTGATTACTGCCATAAAAGAAGTAGTACAAGTATTAAGTAAGTAATCAAGTCTAAGTACAGAAATATGCTTATTCTGGAAAAGATTCAGTAAGGCAAAATATCATAGTAAATGGAAAAGAATCAATCAATTTGAAGGGGCAAGTGAAATCAGGGTTCATAAAAGGGAAACTTTAAAAATCAGTCACAAGATGAAGATCAATCAAGGAAGAAACTTCAGCATATAAATAAAGTGAACAAGGTCATCAGACATGCGAGGCCAAACTCATTGACAAAATCACAAACAGGCAGTAGTGGCAGAAATAAGCTAGGGTTTAGTAGTAAAGCAAACATTCGAAGCATAGTAATCAAGTAAGTCAAGTCACATTGAGTCAACATGGAAGAAGACAGAGCATCAGAAACATGCAAAGGTTTCACAGTAGCAGGTGAGGAAACCCCTTTTTAAAAGTTAAGGTTTCAAACATAGTAAAGATCAGATAAGTCCCACAAAAAAAAGAAAGTCTAAAACAAAGCTTTCAGTCGAGTCAAGTACTCGAACAAACAATTTCAGACCTAAAGACCTAAGGTTTTTCAACAACAATCGATTTTTAAAGAATGTTAACACAAATAAGTCAAACAAGAACTTAAACAAACATGTACACATTTAACAAACAGCTTCAAAACTCGACTGAGGCCCAAAGGAAATAAGGGTTTTAAACATGCTAAATTAGAAAGAAGAACAACATGAGCAAAACATAGTAAGATCAAAAACACGTTAAAATCATAGAAGATATTCTTGAAATAACTTAAGAGAAAACCCCTAATCGGAAAGGATAAAGAGTCGTTTTAAAAGCAACATTGAAGAACCTTCGAGAAAAATGCTTAAAAGTTCATGGTAAGCACAGATCTAACGTAGATATAAAAAATTAGAAAGATCTTAGAGATTAGTGTTTCAGAAAACCCAAAAGAAACGAGAAAGGTCTCGAAAGTTACGATCTAACCAAAAAGGGTCAAGGACCCGCCTTGAAAGGCCATGAATGACCGAGAAAGGTCGTGGATGGTTGGAGAAAGGCCATGAACACTAGTCGAGCAAGTACTGGACCAAACTTCTTCGAAGTCTGGTCATGAAACCACAGAACCAAACACATAGAAGCTATGGAAAGCTGGTACAGGTCTCGAATGACCACAGAAGGCCATGCATTAGGGTGTAGTTGATGGAGGCGGCCAGGGTTTGTAGGTGTTTTAGAGAGAGTTGAGAGAGAAGGGTAATTCAAGGGTGGCAGTGGGTGGAAAATGATTCAGGTTGACGGGCCGTTCAGGGTATAAAAGGTAAGAGGGAACGGGAGCCATTGATCTAAACGATCAACGACTGGGATTAAAGGGGTTAGGTGGGGAGTCTGGGTTCGGTCATTTAAATAGGTATGGTGTCGTATTTAAAAGACATTGGGCGAGGGGGAAATTGGGTTCAGATTGGGGTCAATTTAGGCTAAAATTGAAACGAAATTGGGCTATTATTTAAATAGCCAATTTTCCCCTATTTAAAATTATAAAAATAGAAAATTAATTTTTGGAAATAAATTAAAGGTACTAAAATAATTTATGATATATAATTAAAAATACTGAATTTAACTTTCATGAACATAAACGCAATTAAATCCTAGAAGAAGCTAATATTGCAACTATGCAATTTAGCCTTAAAAAATAATAAATAGTTTTGTAAAAATATGAAAAAAATTCCTTAGATATAGTTTAGCATAAATATAAGAGTTCAACAAGTGAATCACCGAAAATGATAATTTTAGAAATAATTATTGGGTTTTTATGGATAAAATAGGAAAATAAATTGATTTAAGAACCTTTAAAAATTGAGAAAAAATAATGAAACAATTGGAAATACATTATATATGCATACATATGCTATTTTGAAGGTGTTTTGCATATTTAAATATATAGAGAGAAAAATTGGGTATCAACAACTGCTCATCTTTACCCATGAAGGATGAAAGAGTTGTCGGGTAAAGATATGATGGCCAATTTTGACAGAACGAAATGGTTTGAAGAAGATGGGCCGCACCCTGTCTTCTGAGCTGCCTACATATCCCCGGTTTTACAGGAATCAGGCCATATGTAGTTTAGGATCTGTTGGCGAAGTATGCCGACGGGGACTTTCCAAGAACGGGCGCAATATTTCGGTCAGGGTGAGTGAAAGACTTACAGGAATGGTTAGGTTTGATGTGGCTGCGGGCACTGGAGAGAAAATGATCTTACTGGGACAGTTGTTGTTTGCCGGTTTACATGCAAATGAATAATACAAGCATATATTGTGCATATATTTAGACATGATGCTAATTCCCGTCGGACTATGAATGTTGTCTTCGGACGGTTAGGATGACGTCTTTATACCATGGTGTCCTGGTCCATGAATCATATAATAAAGGATTCGTAGTCGATGAAATGATGCTCTCGGGCTATGATAATGATGCCTCTGAACCATGATCTTTGAACAATGATATGTAAGAGATTGAAAGGGATCCTCAAGCCATAACATGGTGTTCTCGGGCTATGAGGATGGTGCCCCCGAACGATGATGCCTTTGGATAAATTGGCGATATTTCAGTCCATGAAGGATGAAGTGGCATGTGGCGATCTTTCACCCGTGCAATGTGGCGATCTTTCACCCATGCAGATGTGGCGATCTTTCAATCGTGCAAATGTTGCGATCTTTCACTCGTGCTGTGTGGCGATCTTTCAGCTGTGAAATGTGGCAATCTTTCAGCCGTGCAGTGTGGATGGAGACAACATTTAGTTTTGGAAGGCATAATATTAGCTTTATGCAATAAAGATGCAGATAGAGGTAGAGTTTAACCTCGTAAGGCAGAATAGTAGCCTTATGCAAATTGGAAGGTAGAATAGTAGTCTTATGCAGGTTGGAAGGCAGAATGATAACCTTAAGCAATGCAGATGCAGATAGAGGTTGAGTTTAACCTCGGAAGGTATAATAGTAGCCTTATGCAAATTTGAAGGCAGAATGGTAGCCTTATGCAAGTTGGAAGGCAGAATAGTAGCCTTATGCAATACAGATGTAGATATAGGTAGAGGTTAACCTCGGAAGGCAGAATGGTAGCCTTATGCAAGCAGATAAAATAGTAAATGACAGTAGAGTTTCTCAGCTGATAGCAGATTGCGGCATGGTGTTTACTGGGAGCATTGTGACATATGTAACATTACGGGTGCGTGCTGATACCAAAGGTTGGTAAGTGCGATGGTTCAAAAAATTGTATTCTTGAACAATGTTTGCTCTGTGGGTGTATAGTGTGTTCAATGATTTCATAATCCTGATGCTTGCATCCAAAGAAAAATCGTGAGTTTTGTAAAGGGTACGGTTAGTTCGTATCCCCGCTGAATTTGGTTGACTCTTTCTTCTTTGATCTGGTGATACAGTCTGCATCATTGGGTAAGCGTTGCTAAACAAAGCAATTTCGATGATAAACATGCATGATTTTATCAAAGTATAACATAAATGTATAATTAAAATAGTTTTTAGATGAACAAACGACTTTGACGCAATTCAGGACATTGCAACCTCTCCTGCTACAGAATTTTGAGGATCCTCCGCAAAATTCTACCCCAGTTTGCCAGGTTGACATTTTCTGACTGTTGCTCATGCGATGATCGACTGAAATTACTTCAGAATTTTAAGGTTCCTCCTTAAAATTCTGCCCTAGTTTCCAATTTTGGGGGGGATGAAAGTTTTGTTTAATTGTGACCGAACCCATAGGGCTGCCTATATATCCCCTCTTAAACGAGAATCAGGTCAGGCGTAGTTCAATATACATCATGTAGGGAAAACATAAAGATTACACATAGTAACGCTTGACTGCATCTGAATTAATCAGCTTTGGCCAGACTTCTCCGTCCATTCTGCAAGTATGAGGGCTCCTCTTGTCAAAACCCGGTGAACCATGTTTGGACCCTGTCAATTGGGAGAGAACTTCACTTTGGCTTCATCCTGGTGTGGAAAATGTTTCTTCAATACCAACTTCCCCGGTGCGAATTGCCTCGGCTTGACTCTCTTATTGAAGGCTCTAGACATTCTGTTCTGATAGAGTTGGCCATGGCAAACTGTGTTCATTCTCTTTCCATCTATAAGAGCTAGCTGCTCATAATGACTCTTCACTCATTCTGCATCTTTGAGCTCAGCTTCCTGTATGATTCTCAAGGAAGGAATTTCTACTTTGGCGAGAATGACGGTTTCTGTACCATAAACCAGCATATAAGGGGTTGCCCCAGTTGATGTGCAGACTGTGGTGCGATACCCTAATAGAGCAAATGATAACTTCTAATGCCACTGTTCATGCTTCTCTATCATTTTCCTCAATATCTTCTTGATATTCTAGTTGACGACTTTCACAACTCCATTCATTTAAGGCCTCTAGGCTGTGGAATTCTTGTGTTTGATCTTGAAGGTTTCACACATAGCTTTCATCAAGTCATTGTTGAGGTTGGAGCCATTATCAATAATAATTGACTCTGGAATCCCAAATCGACAAACAGTGCGGTCACGGACAAAGTCTGCCACGATTGTTAATTTTCACCGGAATAGGATCGATGAAATTCTTGTCTGGATGCTGTATCATAGATGACAGGGTAGCCAATGCATCGACGAACTCATTTTGGACTCTAGGAACATGCTGGAACTCTATCCTCGTGAACCTCTTTCTTAATTCCTGTACATGATGCAAATACAGGAGTATCTTGGAGTTCTTGGTTGCCCATTCTTCACGCACCTAATATATGAGTAGGTCAGAATCTCCAATCACTAGCAACTCTTGAATGTTCATGTCAATGGCCATCTTGAGCTCTAAGATACAGGCTTCGTATTTGGCCATATTGTTGGTGCAGGGGAACCTGAGTTTGGCACACACTGGATAACGCTGATTGGTTTTTGATACTAGGACTACTGCAAACTCCTTTGTAGTTTGCCGCTCCATCGAAAAACTTTATCCAGCCATCATAGGATTCTACAATGTCTTCTCCTATAAATGATACCTCTTCATCGGGAAAATATGTTTTTAAAGATTCATAATCTCCATCCATGGGGTTCTCAGCAAGGTGGTCTGCCAGTGCTTGTCCTTTGACCGCCTTCTGAGTTATGTAAATAATGTCTAATTCACTCAATAGGATTTGCCAGTTGGCCAGCTTGCTAGTGGGCATGGGCTTCTGAAAGATGTACTTTAAAGGATCCATCCTTGAGATGAGATATGTGGTATAGGCACAGAAATAGTGCCTCAGCTTCTGAGCTACCCAAGTCAAAGCACAACAAGTGTGCTCTATAGAGAATAATAGGCTTCGTACGGGGTGAACTTCTTACTGAGGTAATAGATGGCCTACTCCTTCCTCCCCGTTCCATCATGCTACCCCAGAGCGCAACTGAAAGCTCCATCAAATATTGCGATGTAGAGTAATAGGGGTCTACCTGGCTCGGGTAGGACCAAGAATGGTGGTGTTGTTAGGTATTCCTTGATTCTATCGAAGGCCTTTTGGCAGTCATCAGTTCATTTGGTAGCGGTGTCCTTCTTCAACATCTTAAAGATCAGCTCGCAGATAACTATAGATCGTGCTATGAACCGGCTGATATAGTTAGGTCTTCCCAAAAAACTTATCATATCCTTCTTTTTCTTTGGCGATGGTAGCTCTTGAATGGCTTTGATCTTTGATGGATCCAGTTCTATTCCTCGACGACTCACAATAAACCCCAGCAATTTTCCAGCAGGTATCCCAAATGCGCCACTTTTGGGGATTCAATTTTAGGTTGTACCTTTGCAATCTATTGAAGAACTTACTCAAATCTTCCATGTAATCAGTGGCCTTCTTGGACTTGATGATAACAGCATCCGCATATACCTCAATCTCCTTGTTTCATATCGTGAAAAAAGGTAGTCATGGCCCTCATGTAGGTGGCCCCTGCATTCTTCAAGCCGAACAACATTATTTTGTAACAATACATTCCCCACAACTTAATAAAAGCCATTTTCGTAGCATCTTCCTCATCCATCCAGATTTGATGATAACCAGTGAAGCAATCTATGAATGACTGTAGTTTATGCTTGGTGAAATTATCGATCGGGATGTGTATATTTGGCAAAGGAAAGTCATCTTTCAGACGGTCTCGGTTGAGATCTCGGTAGTCGACACAGACTCTTACCTTCCCATCCTTATTTGGTACTGGTACAATATTGGCTAACCATGTCGGGTACTCAACTACCCTGAGAACCTTAGCTTTGACTTGCTTAGTGACTTCTTCCTTGATTTTCAAACTCATATCAGGCTTGAACTTCCTGAGCTTCTCCTTTACCAGCGGACATGTCGGATCAGTTGGCAGTTTATGGGCCACAATAAATGTACTTAGACCAGTCATATCATCATACGACCAAGCAAATATGTCATCATATTCCTTTAGAAATTAGGTGTATTCCTTCTTTTCTGATGGTGACAAGTGAACGCCAATTCGTGTTTCCTTGATGTTTTCTTCATCTCCTAAATTAACAATTTCTGTTTCGTCCAGGTTGGATTTAGGTCTGTTCTCAAAGTTCTCAACTTCTTTGACATTCTCCTCTGGTATGTCAACTTCATCTAAATCAATGTCTGCTTGTTGCGTTGTCTCATTGCATGTCACAGTCATTGGTTCATCAAGATAAGTAATAGTAATGTTGTATAAGTAAAGTAATGAGAGAAAAATAATTAGTGTTTATTCATAAGAAAAGTCAAAATTCTTTGATAAATTTCATAACTGTTTTGAACATTGAAGATCTTATTGCGGGAATTAAAATGTGAAAAAGAAAATAATCCAGTAAATAAAAATAGGGAATAGTGCTTGTTTTAGTCTTACTACCCCGAGGCTCGTCGAGCTCTGGTTGTCCTGATGGTCCAATTGTTGTGGTATGCCCCTCTACTCACAGCTTGTATGGAAGGACCTTCCTCCCCCTCCTCCTCGAGAATAACACAACAATCCATATTATTATCCTCTAAAAATAAGTTTTTTACTACTGCGAGTGATTCTTCTTCATCTATCCCATAGATGACGTCAACGTATTTGAAAGTCTGCTCCAGGTGCGGTATCGAATGCTCCAATGTGTAGTAAGGACCGCTCCATGTTGGCGACGAATTATTGAACTCCTCCCAGGTATATTCATATCCCAAACTGAAAGTAGTGCCATGTTTCTTGAGTTTTATAGGTTTAGAGATCCCTTGGTGGTTTTTGCCGAGTCCTTTGCCAGGTTCGTATCCACTCCAATTCAATATACTCTTAATCTTGTTATTCCACCATTTATCTTTGTCGACAACATTGACCCGCTTGATGTAGTGGTAGGTCTCTCCGCCTAGCTTTCTTTTTCCCCTATTGCCGGAATGGTCTGGTGACTATATATAGGATTGCTGTCATCACCGTGAATGATCACTTCCTGGTGATTCCATTCAAACTTCATGGCCTGATGCAGCATTGAACCTATAGACCCCGCAGTATGGATCCAGGGTCGCCCTAGCAACAAGTTGTAGGATGATGGAACATCTATCACTTGAAAGTCGACCTCGAACCAGGTTGGTCCCATCTGCAGACACAGGCTAATCTCATCGATGGTGGACCTTTGGGAACCATCGAAGGCTTTCACATTGATAGCTTCATCTTTTATCTCGTGCAGTCCTTTACCCAGCTTCTTGAGTGTTATCAATGGACATATATAAAGGCTGGAACCCCCATCGATCAGGATCCTAGTGATGAAGTAGTCTTCACATTTCACGGTGATATGCAAGGCTTTGTTGTGACCCAACCCTTTAGGTGGCATCTCTTCCTCATAGAAGGTGATTTTATGGATTTCTAATAATTGTCCCACCATATTAGCCATTTCCCCGTCAATGATATTACTTGGCACGTACGCTTCACTTAGCACCTTCACTAGAGCGTTTTTGTGTGTTGTGGAATTCTGTAGCAATGAGAGGATGGATATTTGTGTTGGTGTTTTTATAGCTGGTTGATGACTGAATACTCCTTAGCCTGTATCTTCCTCCAAAGGTCACTGGACCTATTTCAATGATGAGTGATCGGTTGGAAGTATGCTTGCTTGACTCAGCTAGGTGCTCCGAGGTATAGACTCTTCTAGTTCTTGTCATACCCTGCACTGCAACAGCCTCTTCGAACCTGACTTTGCCTTTCCTTCTAGCCTCAGCTATATAATCCCAAGGTATAGCTTTTGTATTGAATGATGGCATGGTGGTCATCGCCATTGGAATCGGTGCGGCCACCTTTACTTCAAATGGTACATGTTCTTTGGGTGGTAAAACTGTAACCTCAAATGTATGCTGGTGCTTTTGCTGATGCCGCTGCTTCAAACTCAAGAGGGATAGACACATCTACCTCAGTGACCTCGGATGGTTGGATCTGGACTATGATGGGGTTGAGAGTAACTGCTGGCTTCTTTGGATCATCGCCTTTCACGATCAACCCGATGGATCCCTTGGGATCTCAATCATTCTTTACTTCAATCATGTGAATACCCCCGCCTTTGTGGTCTGGTAGGGGGTTATTGAGGATGTTCAGGGTGGATTCCTTTGCTATAATGACTTTGTTATCAATCAAGGACTGTATCTTGTCTTTTAAAGAGCAGCATTCATCGATGGTGTGTCCCTTCGTGCCGGAGTGGTATGCACAAGATTTTTTTGGGTTAACCCACTGAGAAGGGTTCTCAGGGGTTGTAGTAGGGACGAGGGTGACATAACCGGCGGTTTTGACTCCCTCATATAGCTGATCAATGGGTTCGGCGATGACTGTGTATTATTTTGGAAGCCTCCGATCAAAATTAGGTCGGGGCATAGGGTAATTTTGGCATGCGAGGGTAATTAGTAATGGGATGGTTGGGCATTATAAGTTTGGTAGACATGTGCGGGCTGGGAATATCTGGGCGAGGTAAGCTGATATGTGGGAGGTGGAGGTGACTGATAAGTGTGTGGTGGAGCTTGGTAGGACGGTTCTTAGTAGTTTGGTGCTGGCTGATATGTGAGTGGAGGTATTGAGTAGGTTTGGTATTTGAGAGGAGACTTGGTCCTTTGTGCAACCATCACAGCCCCTACTCCCTCTTTTTAGATACACCACCAGACTGCAAGGCCTTATTCGTGGCTTGCAAGGCTTCAAAGTTTGTAACCATACCGATTTTGATACCTTCTTCAATTTGTTACCCTAGCTTGATAATGTCAGAAAACTTATGATTTTCAATCATCATTAGTCGTTCACAATACTATGGGTCCTGAGCCCAGACAAAGAATTTGTTCATTTGTTCCTCCTCTAAGGCAGGTCTGACCTTAGCAGCTTCAGACCTCCAGCAAGTAGCATACTCGTGAAATGTTTATTTAGGCTTCTTCTTTAGATTCTGAATATAGAATACATCCAGTGCATTTTCTGTGTTAAACCAGAACCTGTCCATGAAATCAAAGGCCATACCTACCCAGCTTGACCATTACTTAGGATCTCGGCCGATGTACCAAGATAGTGCATCTCCTTTCAGACTCCTCATGAATAGTTTCATGCGGATCCTTTCGTCCTTTCCTACCCTGGCCATCTTGTCGCAGTATGTTCTCAGATGGACCCTTGGATCACCTGTACCGTCAAACATGTCGAACTTGGGAGGTTTGTACTGCTCTGGTAGTAGTTCGACATCTGGCTGTATGCAGAGATATTCATAGTTCAACCCTTCGATCCCTTTACTTCCTTCAATGCCTTGGATTCAGCTGGTTAATTTCTTAAGCTCTTTAGCCAAGTTTCTAATGAGTAGATCCTTTTCATCAGACTCGGGTGTGCAAGATATAGGTTGGGTGGAGAGTAGCATGGTCCCACGTAAATGGGATTGTTGTGGTGGCCAGGTGTGTGGGCATGGAAATGATCATTTGTGGAATTTTGTGGTTCGGGAATGGATTGTTGTTTGGAATGTGGCAAGTGTTGCATTGGTTCTTCATTGGAATAGTGGGATGATTTAGTTGCTTTTGTGGAGGTGTAAGATTTTGAACGTTGGGGAAGATGGTGTCTGGGGTATTGAGGGAGAAGGATAGGTTGGCCAGATTCCGAACCTGATCAAGCTCTTCTTGAAACTTCAACAATTTCCGCTCAAGTTGTGACACATATTCATTGGGAATCCAAATACCTTAGCCATCAATGGCCTCTGCTGTTGTGTTCTCTTTTTTGATGTTCAAATCTTCCATTTTGCCTTTGTTCTTATTCTTAACAGGACTTAGAAGAGGAGTGGGTGGAGGGCCCTTGGATCTCGTGGAATAAGATGATTTTGCCAAAGTGCACAAACTAACCTTTGGGAAGGGGAATAACAAATAAAACAAGAAGGTAACCAAGTTAGTGAGGATAGTAAAAATTATTTCAATATTTAAACATATAGTGTAGGAATGTAAAGCGTGTCCTAATTTGGGAACCTCGTTGTGCCTGAGGTAGGACTAGCGACAAGTTGATTTGGAGAACTTGAAATGCTAAATGCCTCATTTTATTGATAAAAATAGACGAATCCCAAATTGACATTGAATAAATAAGAAATGAAAATCACTAATGGCCATTGGCCTTATTACATTTTATAAAGCGAAAAGAAAAACTCCTATCTACTTGGTCCCAGAAGGACCTTCCCCAGATTCGGCATCTCTGGCTCCGTCGAACAGCTTTCCCAACTCGCGAAGTCCTAACAATAGGTAGGCCCTGGCTAGATGTCCGCCTTCGGTTCCTTTAGCATTTTGGCAGTCTTCGAACCTCTTGAGAAACTTTCTCTCCAACTCCACTATGCCTCGCTCCAAGTATCCCAGTCGCTTGTTGGCACTGACAGCCATGTCCTTCCATTCCTCAATTAGCTTCTGGTTGGACTTTTGTATTTTGCGGTGCTCGCTTTCGTACTCCTGGATCCTTTTGCGTAGTTGGTTGCATTTGACCTGTACTTCGACCCTTTCATCTATAATTCTGTGACCTCGGGCAAACCCTAGATGGCCCAGACCATCATTATTGTCTTCCGACCAACCTGAGTAGAAAGGAGCGCAACCAGCATGATACATGTATGGCTTGATGGTATCTCTCCCCATTATGATCTTGCAGTGCCACATATGTTGAGGTTGGCATTTGTAAGGACTATCATCATTCTGGAAGTCAGCTTGAAAATGACTCATCTTGTCAACCCTAGGTATAACATGCTTCCTACTAGCTTGTCTTATAACTCGGAGAGGGACGTAAGGATATGTTCCCCTCAGAATGATTAGTATCAGAAAAGGTGCATCTCTGGATTGGGCAATGAATTCCTCAAACAGAATCCACTCGAACATCTATTGAACATGCTCCTCGGTTAGGTTATCAAATAGTTCTACCCATCCTTTGGCATCTTCTGGCTGACCGAACATATTGGGCATGTAATTCATTCACTTTGGATGATGGAAAGCGATGTGACCATCCCATTCCCTTCGCTGAATCTCTTTTCGGTATTCACCCCTTTGGAGATGCTCCAGGAGACAGAGTTGGAGCAATAAATTGCAGCCTTCGACGTGTTTTGCTCCTTTTTGACACTTCTCCAAGGATCGGTATATGTCTGCAATGATCATGGGCACAATGCTGAATGGTTTCCCACTAATTCCTTCCATTAGGGTCTTAGTTACCATAGCCATCCTAGTATGGATCCTTTCTTTCTTCATTGGAAACACGATCAGCCCCAATAAACAAAACATGAATACGAAGACCCTTCGATGGATGTGCCCTAAAGATGTGATGGATAACTCGTCAGGTTAGATACGGTAGGATTTTCTGTTATCGTACCTTTCATACAGATAGTGAAAAGGGATGTAGGATTCTTTTAGACATATCAATTATGGGTTCTTCTTTAACCCCATCATTTTGAGGAAACCCCTGCCTTTACGATTCTCAGGCATCAGCAGTCCCGGAGTTTCCCAGACTAGTCCGGCCAATCCTCCTATCTCCTCCAACAGGGGTGTCATTTCAATTTCCCCAAAGTGGAATACAACCCTTTCACAATCCCAAATCAGTGTGGCAGCTTCTATGATCTTGTTGTTAGGTTGGATCTCCAGAAGGGATGGTAGATTTCCCAGATATTTTCGGACGAGATTTTGATCACTAGAGTGAAGATCTTTCCACCAACTTAGCAGTCTTGGATGGATGTTGGTGACCATGCCGAACCTAGGGACTTCGTGCCTCATATTTCTGCAAGACAAATAAGGTTTGACCCTTACCCCCACCAAACTCGACTATTTAATACCAACAATTAGCATGAAGCATTTAGTTCTCAAAATAAATGCATAGAACATGGTGATGTCCGTTTGGGTTTAGGAAAACCCAGTGGACTTTGGACAAGGCTATATTAAAGGATCATTATGTGGACAACATAACTGACCCAGCTAGGCTTGACCATGATGCATGCACAGTTTGAACAGAGTAAGGTTTCTATGGGGTTTTAGACGGGTACCCTTGAGCGAAATACTCAAGGGGCAAGGCATGGAACCGTCGACTACATTGTTGATCGACTAGTTTTACCGCAAATATGCTTTAACGAATTTAGGGGTAATACTATAGGAAGAGAACAACCACTCATTATAAGCGTTGCTATGGCATTTGTTTGGCACGAGTGGAGTATGATGTTGAGCATGATTATGCAATAATTAAGAGCATGTTGGCACGTATTTGCAGGTTAAGAAAGCAGTAAATACAGCAAATTCATAATTTAAAGTAACAATAAAGGAAGGAAACAAAGAAGATAAGTCAGTTTTGCCTTTGAAAAAAAAATTAAACGCTTAAAGGAATTTAAACAAGTAATAGCACATAAAAAGAAGGTACAAATTCACAAGAACAATCTGAAGTGGTAAAAGCCTAATATCCCCAGCAGAGTCGTCATGCTGTCGTGCCCCCTATTTCTCGTGAAATCGGATTTATGATATTTGGTTGGGACAACTCTTTCCTTTTAGGAACTGGGTTTTGCATTTGAAGAGTCACCACCTAATGATTTGAGGTGCATTAGGACACCTATAAGGTTCACTTCTAAGTTTGTTTGATAACTTGAGATAGAGTGAGGGCTTAAAATTATCCTAAAGGGAAGGTGTTAGGCACTTTTCAGGATCCGCTAGTGTGGTTCCCGGCCAGATAGTTTTTGTGAATTTGTGCAATTAGCAAGTAAACAAAAATAGACTCAAATAGTAGGGGATTTAAGTTTAAACACATAAGAGTTTGAAAACAATTAGGAGGTGAATTTTGAAAAGAAGTTACAATTCTATAAATATTTAAAGAAAAGGAAAGAGGGGGGGGGGGGAGGGGTTCCTAGGTTTATTTGTAATATGGATCACATTTGCAACACCCGGTAATCACTCCTTAAAAAGGGGGCTACACGTAGTAATAGCGCACTGGTCACTATATCCATATCTACCCTTCCCACCCCGTCAAGGTACTAAAGTGCGGATTGATCTCGACCACTATTGCATGCTATTACTCATCCCATACCTATCACTCCTGGAGGAACTTAGGGCTACTATTCCTAAAGGGGAGGGATATTAGGCTGACTTTTAGGTTTCAAAAGGTGAAAAAGCTAAGGCGACATACAAAAACAAATAGGACTGCACATTAAGGGGAAACATGTAACCAACTAAAGGCTCATGTATATCTACTTAAGCAAATCACATAAATAGCATGACTTAAACACAATTAGGGTATGAATATGAAGTACTAAGGCAAGAGGTGTTTCAGTTATTGAAGTAGACCAATTTATTACATAACTCAGATAATAAGTCTGAATCAGGCCTGTTTGCTGATTATAGAAATTACTAATTAACAGAGGCGGGTTCAACTTCATTTGTTGTCACCTAAGGCTTGCCTAAGTGTTTGGGGTGAGATCTTATAAACATGATAGCTATTATTGATTCAGAATATGGCAAAGCAGTAAAAATTTTAAAACGAGCGATTTGAGATCCTATAGGCATGCTTGCTAAATCGTGTTAATAAGAGGAGAGTAGGTTGTTTTAAAAAAAATTAGTTTAGAACAGTATGAGTTAGGCTGATTAAACTAAACTGGTTTCAGATTATATAGATATGGATATCTATTATTGCTAATTTTAATTTCTATAGCCATGATATCTAGTTGAATGTGAAACGAAGTAGGCAGGATTTATTTGAAATTCCTATAGGCATGATTTCTATGAAAAGGAACTGATTTATTGGACATGATGCCGGATTATAACCAATTGGGTCCTAAGAACATGGTGTCTAAGTGTGGTAATAAACATGTAGACTTTAAGACAAATCCTATAGGCATGTTATCTAAATGCAGAATTTAAGACAGGTCCTATAGATAGGTTCTCTAAATGGAGAGTTAAACATGCAGACTAAAAGAAAAATAAGTCCTATAGGCATATTATCTAAATACTAAGTTAATCATACAGAAAACAAGTCCTATAGGCATGTTCTCAACCCTTCTAATAGTTATGCATGCACATTTAACCAGCCATTTTTCACTAACCAACCACAAATATTTATTAAAAATTATTACAAACCAATTGTTGAATTACATCAGAAAGAATGTAAAAGAAGAAGTTACAACCAGTGGATGCCTGATTCAGACTTCCTCTCTGAGATACGGAACAAAACACCTCAAATGCCACTTGTTTCAAAGCCTTTCTCAGACCTAGGTATGTCAAAGTTCTCTAAGGGTCTCAAGGGACCCCGGGCAGTGCTTACACCCAAGTTTGCATAACCAGATAGAGATAAGTGCGGTGTAGAAGGGTAAGCCCTTATGTGTCCAAGTTCAGCCTAGCCTTGGCTTTCAGCCAGCAACACAAGTAGTAACAGATAAAAGAGAGAGAGAGTTTTTAGTGAGGTGCGTGTTCTGAACTCAAGTGTTTCGTTCCTTATTGTTCGTGTCTTTGAAAGAAGAGGGGTGCAGGGTATATATAGTTTTTTGAAAATGAGTGAAGGAGAGGTAATAAGTAAAGTTTTAGTACAAATATGGAAAAAATCAACAGTCAGAATCAATTATACAAGTGATTCCCTTTATTTAAGGAATCAATTGTTTAACGGGTAGTAACAGATTCAAATAAGGAAAGAGATCAGTTTAGAGACAGACTGATTATTGCCATAAAAGAAGTAGTACAAGCACTAAGTAAGTAATCAAGTCTAAGTAAAGAAATATGCTTATTTTGGAAAAGATTTAGTAAGGCAAACTATCATAGCAAAGGGGAAAGAATCAATCAATTGGAACGGGCGAGTGAAATTAGGGTTCATAAAAGGGAAACTTTAGAAGTCAGTCACAAGATGAAGATCAATCAAGGAAAAAACTTCAGCATATAAATAGAGTGAACAAGGTCTTCAGACATGTGAGGCCAAACTCATTGACAAAATCACAAACAGGCAGTAGTGGCAGAAATAAGGTAGGGTTCAGTAGTAAAGCAAACATTCGAAGCATAGTAATCAAGTAAGTCAAGTCACATTCAGTCAACAGGGAAGAAGATAACATTAGAAACATGCAAAGGTTTCACATTAGCAGGTGAGGAAACCCCTTTTTAAAAGTTAGGGTTTCAACCATAGTAAAGATCATATAAGTTCGATAAAGAGAAAAAAGTCTAAAACAAAGCTTTCAATCGAGTCAAGTACTCGAACAAACAATTTCAGACCCAAAGACGTAAGGCTTTTCAACAGCAATCGAATTTTAAAGAATGTTAACACAAATAAGTCAAACAAGAACTTAAACAAACATGTACACACTTAACAAACAGCTTCAAAACTCGACTGAGGCCCAATGGAAATCAGGTATTAAACATGCTAACTCAGATAGAAGAACAACATGAGCAAAGCATAGCAAGATCAGAAACACGTTAAAATTAGAGAAGAGATTCTTGAAATAACTTAAGAGAAAAACCCTAATCGGAAAGGATAAAGAGTCGTTTTTAAAGCAACGTTGAAGAACCTTCGAGAAAAATGCTTAAAAGTTCATGGTAAGCACAAATTTAAAGTAGATCTAAAAAAATTGAAAGATCTTAGAGATTTCAGAAAACCCAAAAGAAACGAGAAAGGTTTCGATCTAACCAGAAAAGGTCACGGACCCCCCTTGAAAGGCCATGAACACCAGTCGAGCAAGGATTGGACCAAACTCCTTCGAATTCTGGTCATGAAACCACAGAACCAAACATATAGAAGCCATGGAAAGCTGGTATAGGTCTCGAATGACCACAGAAGGCCATGGATTAGGTTGTAGTTTGATGGAGGCGGCAAGGGTTTGTAGGTGTTTTAGAGAGAGTTGAGAGATAAAAGGGATTCAAGGGCGGCGGTGGGTGGAAAATGATTTAGGTTTAAGGGTCGTTCAGGGTTAAAAAGGTAAGGGGGAACAGGAGCCGTTGATTTAAACGATCAACGCCTGGGATTAAATGGGTTAGGTGGGGAGTTAGGGTCAGGTCATTTAAACAGGTAAGGGGTCGGATTTAAAAGAAATTGGGCCTAGGGGAAATTGGGTTCAGATTGGAGTCAATTTAGGCTACAATTGAAATGAAATTGAGCTATTATTTAAATAGCCAATTTTCCCCTATTTAAAATTATAAAAATAGTAAATTGATTTCTGGAACTAAATTAAAGGTACTAAAATAATTTATGACATATAATTAAAAATACTGGATTTAACTTTCATGAACATAAACGCAATTAAATCCTAGAAGAGGCTAATATTGCAATTATGTAATTAGCCTTAAAAAAATAATAAATAGTTTTGTAAAAATATGCAAAAATTTCATTAGCTATATTTTAGCATAAATATAAAATTTCAACAAGTGAATCACCAAAAAAGATAATTTTAGAAATAATTTTTGGTATTTTATGGATAAAATAGAGAAATAAATTGATTTAAGAACCTTTAAAAATTGAGGAAAAATAATGAAACACTTGGACATACATTATATATGCATATATATTCTATTTTGAAGGTATTTTGTATATTAAAATATATATCGGGAAAAATTGAGTATCAACACACGTACGCGTAACCCGTTTCAAGATAATTTCTTAATTAAAAGGCAAATGCACATAGGTTTTAAAATCAGTAATTAAACAATTTTAATAAGCCAAGTATGATCAAAGCGACCATTCTAGAATACAGAACTCGGGAATGCCTAACAGCTTCTTCCAGGTCAACAGAATTTCTTACCCGAATTTCTGTGTTCGCAGACCGTAATAAGAGTCAACTTTCTTGATTCGGGATTTTAAACTGGTGACTTGGGAAACCATAAATTATCCCAAGTGGAGACTTTGATTTTTTAATATAATAATCCTTTTTCGATTGTCACTTAAATTGGAGAAAACTCCCTTATACCCCTTGCGGGGTAGTGAAAAAGGAGGTGTGCCAGCTCTGGCAACTCTGCTGGGGATCAGAACTCAGAACTTCGGGTTCACGGTTCAAGAATTCGAGTTTTTAATGATTTTCACTTGGCTTCATTTATTATTAATATTACTGTATTCTGTGAACCTTTTGTGCTAAATGCTATATGTTTATCGATTTAATATTGTTTGAATTGTATATAGCCGTCTTGTTACACCACCCCTATGAGTCTTTTGAAAATGGTGCACACGTTTTGCCTGGCCCGCTTTTTCTGTAGAAATTATACCAAATAGAACGAGGTTGGGCCAACAACAAGGCGGGGTAGACTTTAGTGCTTCCGGTACGTTGTCCCCTCTTTGGCCCCAGTTGTCCGCTTGGGTAACCAAAGTCTAGAACACAACCCCAAGTTTAAATCTAGAAGAACATAACTTCATGCCGGATCCCTAATAGGCACGTTTGTCTGCATCATGCGCATTTGACTTAGGGGACTCAACACAGGGGTTGGGTCCGTCTAGGACAGGTGTACCCAAAAATAAAAGACCATCATGATGCATCATATGCCTACATGTTGCATTTTTCAAGGGTAAAAGGGTCATTTGGTGGACAAATGATAGTTGGGGGGAAATAAGAAAAAAGAAAAAAAAAGAGGGTGAAGTGAAAAATAAAGCAAGGGGAGCCCAGATATAATTTTCTTTCTCACTTTTTCAAAAACCAAAAAAAATGAAAATGGAAAAATCCAAAAAAAGAGTTTGCACTTTCCTCATCATTCTTTTAAAAAAAAATTATTAAAAAAAAGAGAAAAAGAAAACCCAAAAAAGAGTTTACATGTTTCATCATTTTTCAAAAAAAAAACAACAAAAAAATATTTTCTCTAAATTAGTTGTTTTTTTATTCTCGCCCGTATCCAATCTGTCCGAACTACGTATACGTAATTCTCGTCTTTCGGGGCGTGATATGTAGGCAACCCGCATAAGATACGCTCTTGCTAGTAAATCTTAGGTTTTTAGCTTCACGGGGTCTTAGTCAAATCTTGTATTTTTAGCCACTTTTAGCCACATAAGTTAGTTTTAGAAAATAATCACAATCATGTCTTGCATGTGTCCAATAGGGAGTATTATTGTCCCACATAGTGTTCTAGGTCTTTAACTTTATGTGGTCTTAATTTTCTCATACAGGTGTGAGTTTACTTGCCGGAGTTTTGAGCACGACAGACATCCTGGGACCATCCAGTCAGGATCAAGAGTTGCTTAATAAGATTTTTTTTTAAATTTATTTTATGATTTGATTCTGTTTTTCTTTTATGTCGTCTTTTACCTTCTAGTTTTGTACAGTAATGTCGAGTCTTTTAGATGATGTTAGAGTTTGTCTTAGTCAAGTTAAGTTTGCCGAGTATTTTTTTTATTGTATTTCTTATTTTGTATTCAAAAAATATGTTATAAATCAAAAGTCAAAAAAGCAAATTGCGTTTTTATATTTCCGTTAAAAGTTTTCTTTAGAATACTAATTTTAGAAATAATAAAAAATTCCTTTGAGTTGGTTTTCCTTAGGAAATTAATATTTAGAACTCAAAATAAAATTAAGAAAAAGTGCTTTTATATTTCTTTTACTATGTTAAGACTAAATTCAAACAAAAGAGAGAATTTTCTTTTAGTACCTCTTTAAAAGGTTTTTTTAAGACATTAATTCCAAAAATCCAAAAAGATTTTATTTTGTGGTTCTTCTTTGGGAAATTAATAAAAAATAAATAGAAAAAAATCTTTTTATTTTTACTAGAACTTTAGGATATTGTACATAGAAAAAAAAATACTTTATCTTTGGAGTTCCTCCCTTAGGTAATCAAATATAAATCTTTCTTGCTCATTTAACATTGAGTTTAGAATAGGATATAGAACATTAAGTCTAGAAAATTCAAAAAAAAAATTTCTTCTTTTGTTTCTATTCTCTCACTAGATAGTCATTAAGGTAAAAAGAAAAGAAAAAAAAGAGAATGTTAGTTTGCTTCTTTTATTTCCAATCTTCCAGAACTAAGCAAAGATCTGAGTCATTTGACGTTATGATACGTAGGCAACCTATATAGGGTTCGATCGAATTATTTTTAATTTATTAAAAGAAAAAGAAAAAGAAAGAAAAAAAGAAATAAAAAAAGGATGAAGTTGTGGGATGTGAGAAATGAGAAGGAATAAAAGAGCGATAATCAAAAAAAAATGAAGAAGGAAACAGAGCAAAAAGAGTGAAACTGGGATGATATCATATGACCTTCATACCCTCGAAGTCATTTTAGAACTAATAATTGTGATTAGGTGCATTGCACATAATATGAGATTATATTATGTTAAATGCCCTAACGCTAACGTGATGACTTTATTTTGTTATCTTCATAGCAGAATATTACCCCGCAGAGGTTGCCCATAAGGTTCCTGACTCACACAAGTAGAGCCCTCGGGGTGAGCCTCATGCTGAAAATAAAAAGGTCACAGGAAAAGAAGGGCGAGATGAGATATCCAGGAAGCTGAAAAGCATAGAACATCCCTTAAAGAACATGTAAGGGATGGAAGACCAGGTTAACATGTCTTATAAAGAATTGTGTATATTCCCTGACGTTCGCCTGCCCGCGGGGTTTAAAGTGCCAAAGTTTAACTTGTATGATGGGTGTGGAGATCCGGTAGCCCATTTGAGGGGTTATTATAGTGAAATGAGAAGTGTTGGCGAGAAAGATGATTTGTTGATGGCGTATTTCAGTGAGAGCTTGACTGGGGCAGCGTTGGAATAGCATAATCATCAAGATGTTGGTAAGTGGCATAAATTGGGCGACATGGCTCAAGATTTTGTTCGACACTTTCAATACAAATTAGACATTACCCCAGACCGTTCCTCCCTATCTAAGATGGAAAAAGAAACCGGAGGAAAGCTTTAGGGAGTTTGGGCTCAGATGGAGGGAGCAAGCTGCTCGAGTCAGTCCCCCGATTGGTGAAAAAGAAATGGTTGAGCTTTTCCTACAAGCCCAGGGGCCTACCTACTTCAGTCATTTGATCCCAGCCTTGGGTAAGCCTTTCAATGATGCGGTAAAAATGGGGAGATGGTAGAAGAGGGAATCAAGTCAGGCAAAATCATGAGTTATTCGGCGTTGAAAGATACTACAGAAGACATTCAAAACATCTCAATAAGTTTGGGTGGGAGAAAGAGAAATAGAAAGGATGATCCGATGGGCACTCCTGCTCAACGCTTTCAGCCTCAATATCTACCCCATGGATATCCTTGTAATCCTCCTCACTGCTATTTCTCTCCATAGAACCCCCAAAATCGTACATCACTTTCCCAATAACCCGTCCACAATGCACCACCATATGCTTCACATCCATGAGGCCCGCGATGGCCCTCACTGCTTCCACAAATGTCTTACCCACCCCCTCAGGCATATCAACCACCTGCCCGCAAAAGGTTCTAACCAAGGCCAGAGTACACTGAAAAGACAACAGAAAAAGAAAAGACTTTCACCGCTATGAGAGAATCATATGCCAGTCTGTTCCAGAGGCTGAGACAATTGGACATGTTGAAGTCGATTCAGATAAAAATGCCAAACCCTCTTCCAAAGAAGTTTGATTTTTCTCAAAGGTGCGCATATTGCTCTGATGTCCCGGGTCACAGTACAGAAAAGTGTTGGCATCTGAAAAAATCAATTCAGAAGCTTATTGATGTAGGTAACATTATCGTGCAAGATCCAGATGCAGTAGACGCTAGCCAAAGTCCATCGCCTATTCACAATGAGACGCATTTGGTGGGTATGATTTATTTTGAAAAAGATTATGAGAATTCTTCAGAGATTCTCGGAAGTTCATGTGCGGCAAGGCTTCAAGCGCTATCAGAGGTTGATCTTAAGAATGGGCCGACAAAAGGGACCCAAACGCAATTTGCTAAAGTCAATATGACTAAGGCTTGTGAAGGTCCTAGAAATGTTGATGCAGAACTCAGTGGCTAGGATATTGTGCTTGGTAATTGGAAATGCGCTCCATCTCTTGGCTAGTCGGGGAGGAGTCTTGGTGGTTTATTTTGGTGTAATTTTTGTTGTCCGGATTATTTTCAGGGTTGTAATCCGAATATTGTCTTATGATTCAAAATCTTCTATCCTTTTATTTTTCCTAGTTCCTTTAGTCGTAATAATTCATTTAGTGTATCTAGGTTTGTTCCAGGGTTGTATCCCAGTTTATTTATCTTGTTTTTTTGTCCTAACCCTTTAACCATCTGTCCCGTGCAATTTCCTATTTTCTGTTATTTCTATTCAGTATTTGTTTAGTTCTCTTTTCCTTTTGTAGTTTTTTTTCTACTGACTCTAATGACATGACATGCATGCATAATTCTAGGCCTGGTTTTAAAAGTTAGCCTAATCATGAAGCAATGAAATAATTTTGAAGATGATAGGGACAGTTGTGGAAAGTAAGTCAAGAGATTTTGAGATCATATGAAGCCCGAACCATGTGAAATTGGGGAAGATAATTTGGAAAGTTAATATGGTGACAAGAATTCGTTAACGGAGAGTGCATCCCAGACAATTTGAAGCAAACAACTTTGAGTTCAAGTGCATCTCAAGTTACAAGATAAAGTCAAGGGAGTTTGCTCCAAACTGACGAAGCATCCATTTTTCAAGAAGAAATCACCCAAGAAGAGCTCTATACTTGACAAGGCACTAAAAAAATGGAAAGCATATCATTGATATCAATGCCGAAGCTGTAAAAGAAATGTTGTGTGTGCTCTTCGTTGCATGTATTGTACTTGGTATTCTTTGAGATTGGGAGGCCCTCCTTCTGCTATCTAAATAATTTATCCTTTGATACCACTTTTGAGCCTTATTTGTTTTCTTTCATACCCCTCTTTTGGAATCAGTAGAAAAGTTCGAAAACACAGATACAGAAGATAAATAAAGAAGAGAAAAGAGGAAAAAGAGAAGAAAAGAAGAGAAAAGAAATCGAAAAAAAAGTAAGTAAAGCAAAAGAAAGAAAAGCAAAGAGAAGAAAAGAAAAAAAAAAGAAAAGAAAGAAAAAGAGTGAGAAAAGAAGAAAATAAAAAAAGAAGAAGAGAAAAGTATAAAAAATAAAGCAATTCCTATGTCATGAACTATGTTCGACCTGATTCCTTTGAAGGATACGTAAGCAGCCTCATGGTTCGGTCCCATCAAAATAAAAATTCGAAAGTCCCTAGGCAAAGAAACTGGGGCAGAAATTGCAATTTTTTAAAAGATCTGATTCCAAAAGTTGTAATTATAAAACCCTTCAAGTTGTATTGAGCCTTTATGATATCCTTTCTTTCTAACCCTGTCCAAAAGTCACATTGCGGTCCAACAAAGACCTCCTAGATAATCTTTGAGAGTGCCGAGCTAGACATGCCAGGAGCATATGATGTTTTACTATGGGTAATGCCTTGTCATCTACGGAATCAGAGGAAGTAAAAATAAAAGAACAAAATGAGAAAGTCTTATTGGTGAAAATCTTCACAGGCACCGTAAGGCGACGGTGAGTTGAGAAAAAGAACAAAATGAGAGAGGCTTGATGGTGAAAACCCTTCGGGCACTACAAGTCGAATAAGATTGTGAATCAGATTGGATAATCGGAGCATTGAAGCCCAGTTTCACGGTTTAGGGGTATAACAAGAGTGAACATCAGACTTGCTTGACAGATTAGGCCACTTAATCCAAAGGTGCATGTCATGGTCATTAGAGTTGGTATCGACATCTGATAGGCTTCTACTTTGTAGTTTTCTTGTTAGGAATCATCTCTTTCCATTGTCCTTTACTCTGTTCCTTTTGTCTTGTTTACTTCCTCTTCATGAGTCTGTTTGGTCAAAACAGGTGAGAAATGACTTCAAAATTTACCACCAGCTTTCCAATTGCACAAAACGGGATCTGGCTCGTACATCAAAATGGCATAAGTCAGGAAAGCACAGCGTGCGCACTAAGTTGGTAACAATCAGCATGCTTTGGGATTCATGTGAAATACAAAGGTTTGGTATATATCAATTCATGAACAATGCAACAGATAGAGGATGTTGGGTGAACGGATCAAAGGTATTCTCTGTGATAAGCATGAAAAGGAAAGTGGTTAACCAATGACAAGCAAGGTCTTCCAAGCGAAAATCAAAGTTATCATCGCAAGTGAAAAAGCAATAGACCTCAAGGCCAAGGCCAGTGGGTTAAGTCAGAAAAGAACAGCATGCGCACTGAGTGAGTGGCAGTTGATGTGATTTGGGATTCATGTGAAACACAAAGGTTCAGTATATGTCAATGCATGAGCACAATACAACAGATGAACGGTATTGGGTTTGAATGGATCAGAGGTATTTTCCATGATAAGGGTGACAGAGAAAGTGGTCAATCAATAAACAAGCAAGGTCTTTCGAGTTGAAATCAAAGTTATCATGGGAAGTAAAGGAGCAATCAAGGCCACAAACCAACCACCATGCTTAAACTCACAAGTTTTCTTTGTTTGAAACAGGGATGAAGACTATGTCCAAATCAAAGCTGTGAAGCTTGAATTTTTTCAAATGTCGTGCCCAAATTTTATCAGCACAAAGGCGATTTGAGAAGGGGAAAGAAAACTGGTTCGATCTGCAGGAACCCTCAATGAGGAAAAGCACGGTTCAGGGGGTAATGAATGTTGTTCGTTCTACAGAGATCCTCCAGGAAGAAAGCAAGGCTCAGTTAAGTTCATTCTCGGCTTTTCAGGACCCTCCTGGATAATGGGATTAATTTAAAGTTCTCAGGACCCTCCTGGATAATGGGATCTAGTTTTAAGTTTTACCTTTAGGAAATAGAATTTAGCCTTGAAGTTTTCACTCTTAAGATGAGATTTAATTTTAAATTTTAAGGATTTTAGCTTTTAAATTCTTAGAGCTTTTGGGTACCATGATTCGATTAACACTTACAAATGTTCCCGATATCAAACTGGGGTAGAAAAATTTCTATTATTTTGTCTGTTTTGTTGTAATCAGGTTCAAAGGCAGCAGTTTTAGAGGAGTCAATTCAAGTGTTAGAAATCAGGCACCCACCTGGAGAACAAAGGGAAGACAGTTCGAGTTGGAAATCAGGCACCTACCTGGAGAACAAAGGGAAGACAGTTCAAGTGTTGGAAATCAGGCGCCAACCTGGAGAACAAAAGGAAAGCAGCAATGTTCAAAGGAAGACAACAATCAGGAGCCCACCTGGAGAACGAAGGGAAGCAGTTTAAGTTTTGAGGAAAAGCAGTGCAAGTGATGGAAATCAGGCGCCCACCTAGAGAATAAAGGGAAAGCAACAATGTTCAAAGGAAGACAACAATCTCTGCCCACCTGGAGAACAAAGGGAAGCAGTTCAAGTTTTGAGGGAAAGTAGTGCAAGTGTTGGAAATCAGGCGCCCACCTGGAGAACAAAGGGAAAGTAGCAATGTTCAAAGGAAGACAACAATCAGGAGTCCACCTGGAGAACAAAGGAAAGCAGTTCAAGTTTCGAGGAAAAGCAGTGTAAGTGTTGGAAATCACGAGCCCACCTAGAGAACAAAGGGAAAGCAGCTATGTTCAAAGGAAAACAACAATCAGGAGCCCACCTGGAGAACAAAGGGAAGCAGTTCAAGTTTCAAGGAAAAGCAATGCAAGTATTGGAAAACAGGAACCCACTTGAAGAACAAAGGGAAAACAACAAGGTTCAAAGGAGTTCAGCAATCAGGAGCCCACCTGGAGAACAAAGGAAAGCAGTTCAAGTTCCGAGGAAAAGGAAGACAACAATGAGGACCCTACCTGGAGAACAAAGGGAAGCAAATCAAGTTTCGAGGAAAGGCAGTGCAAGTGTTGGAAATCAGGCGCCCACCTGGAGAACAAAGGGAAAGAAGCAATGTTCAAAGGAAGACAACAATCAGGAGCCCACCTGGAGAACAAAGGGAAGCAGGTCAAGTTTCGAGGAAAAGCAGTGCAAGTGTTGGAAATCAGGCGCCCACCTGGAGAACAAAGGGAAAGAAGCAATGTTCAAAGGAAGACAACAATCAGGAGCCCACCTGGAGAACAAAGGGAAGCAGGTCAAGTTTCGAGGAAAAGCAGTGCAAGTGTTGGAAATCAGGTGTCTTCCTGGAGAACAAAGGGAAAGCAGCAATGTTCAAAAGAAGACAATAATCAGGAGCCCACCTGGAGAACAAAGGGAAGCAGTTCCAGGTTTCGAGGAAAAGCAGTGCAATTGTTGGAAATCAGGTGCCCACCTGGAGAACAAAGGGAAAACAACAATGTTCAAAGGAATGCAACAATCAGGAGCCCACTTGGAGAACAAAGGGAAGCAGTTCAAGTTTCGAGGAGAAGCAATGCGAGTGTTGGAAATCAGGCGCCCATCTGGAAAACAAAGGGAAAGCAACAATGTTCAAAGGAAGACAGCAATTAGGAGCCCACCTGGAGAATAAAGGGAAGCAGATCAAGTTTCGAGAAAAGCAGTGCAAATGTTGGAAATCAGGCGCCCACCTGGAGAACAAAGGGAAAACAGCAATGTCCAAAGGAAGACATCAATCAGGAGCCCACCTGGAGAACAAAGGGAAGCTCTTCAAGTTTCGATGAAAAATAGTGCATGTATTAGCAATCAGGCGCCCACCTGGAGAACAAGGAGAAGGCAGTCCAAGTTTTGAAGTAAGACAGTTAGAGTATTTGCAATCAGGCGCCTACATGGAGAATAAGGGAATTCACTTTAGAATGCAATTCAAGTCAGCAACAAAAGAAACTCGCGGAGCAATAATGCGAGTCAACAGTCTAAGGTGATCAACAGACGTTAGTCACAATCCAGAATAAAAAAAAGAAAGGCAGGAAGTGAATCCAAATATAGAAGTTGATGAAAGATGTGAGCTGCTCAAGACATGACTGATGTCACAAGCATGGTGTGTTCGATTTTGATTCGAAAAGCTGAAGAAGAATGAACTAGCACCTTTAGCTAGCAAGCATCAAGGTTCAAATATAAAATCTGCATGAAAAACCATTCAAGACTCAAGATCAAGCTTCAGAAGACTTATAGATAGGAATTTTGTAACTCATAGTTGACAGGCTTTGTTAGTCTTTTTCATTTTGTGATTTTGATGTAAAAACAGGACCGCAGACCGCAACCTTGATGGAACAGCACCTTGATCAGCTCTCTACCTCGGTATACTACATCATCTCACTCACTTCTGAACTACACGTGGCCTGATTCCTTTATAGCCAAGGATATGTAGGCAGCTCAGATACCAGGGCTCGGTCACATTCCCCTTTCTCTTAGTTTTGGTCTCTTAAAGAAGGGTCGGGTCACAAAACCTGTCTAGTCATTCTTTGTCTGAAAATACTTCGTATTTCTAGTCAAAGAGGGGCAGCTGTAGACATGTGATTTTTGACCCTCCCCCAGATTTTTTATATTTTAGCATATAAATATTTAATTTAGGTTTATGTTGCTATTTCAACTAATTTTGACCTTTTTTTATTTTATTTTATTACAAGAGAATGAAAATTACATTAATATTTTGTAGTCGTTTTTAATCTAGAAAAATACCAAAAATAGTTTCGTTTTAACGGTCAGTCTTACTTTAATAGTTATTTTGCTTAAGTAGAATTAATTAATAAATGAGATCGTATTTTAGTCTCGTTCGCGGGGAAAGAATAAAATTTAGGCTCAAATGACCTATTTTTAGGCCTAATTTTCGGACCTAGCCCATAATCCTGGGCCCATACCCCTTTACCTAAAACAACCCTACAAAAACCTAAACCTAGACACTACAATTAGCTATATAGAGACTAATGCCTAAATGAGAAAAAATACACCTAGATTAACGCCTAAAGCCTAGAGCCCTAGGGAAATCGGCCCTGATTTTCAGCAAACAAAAGACCCTCACCCCTTTTGATCGTCTTCTCCATTTTCAATAATAACAGACCTTAGGAAATATATACAAATAGAAAGGATCCGTTGTTGGTCTTCTTCACAAATCAAAGAAAAATCGAAAAAATGGAGGACCTCTAACCCCCTCCCCCCCAATCGGAACCTTTCTGCTCCGTCACTAACACACACACCGGCACAGGACGGAAAAATCAAACACAGCTGCTCCCCTCATCTTCAAATATCTCTCTCTCGTTTTTCTGGTCTCACCTCCATCGCCGGCGAGATTCGCCTGAAACCGGCAAAAATTAACCCCATAATCATCGAGCATTCCAGTTCAGAGTCAAAGAATCAAGTCGAGGTGTCCGTTGCAGCCGAGTTTGAAGAGGTTTGTTCGAGTTTGCCGTTGAGATCGCCATTTGAGTAATCCGATCGTGGTTCTGTGTCGCCTCGAATTTCAGATGCTGTACCTCTAGATTTTTCTTCAATATTAAAAAGATTTTAGCTTAGCAGGTTCACCCTTACTTTAGTTTTCTTCTGTGTCTTGAACATGAATGACTGAAACAAACATGGGCATTATCTTGTTTGAATTGAATGAGTACTTTGATATATGTTATGTTTGGAAATGACGTCTTCAAAGGTGCTATAAGCTGGTACTGTGTGTTGAATTCCATTTGTAAAACTTTGTTTAACTCTTTGGCTGCATTCTAGGTTCTGATTGCTTCAGTGAAAGTAGAAGAGTAATTGATCTAGAATGCATTACTTACCTGCCATAGCTTGGATATATGGGCCATTAATCTTGATGAATAGGCAGCATGTTTGTATGGTGTTTGAATATTTGGGGGATAATATTTTGACTCTGATTAAATACTCAGACTATCGAGGGCTAGCAATTAACAAGGTTAAAAGAAATTTGCTTCCACGTTTGGTAGGAAGTGTGTGGTAAAATTCTTGGATCACTTTAAGCATTCTGGGCCGTATGGTCACGAAACTTTGGATATTTGAATTGAAGTTTTGAACTATTTTGGACATGTTAACTAGGTTAGTTTGTTATGATTTTATATTCATAATTCTTGGCATCACAATAATTTCAAAGTAATTTGGGAAAATAATCCATTATGCGTTAGAATGCTTTAGACGTCTTTTTCTATCTTATATAATTGAATTATTGTGATTGTGTACATATTCCCGTGACATAATTACAATTCTAAAAACCAATTCAGAGTATGCGTTCGCACAACTTCGATCAAACTTTCTTAATAATTATTATTACTAGAATCCCCTTAAATTAATTTTAGTTATATAGTTTCAGGTGTGCCATCCACAATATAATCATACATGGCCATCGTATTAATTTTTTATGACTTAGATATAAAAATGACAAAGGCTTGTAGTTGCTCTAGGCCTGTTTAATATATCATTGCGATTGTGGACACGTTCACGTGACATGATTACGATTTCTAAAAACAAAATCGGAGTATGCATTTGCGCAACTTCGACCAAAATTTCTTAATAATAATAAAGCTTTGTTAATTATGGACACGTTCGCGTAACATGATTTTTGATGCGCCAAACAAATGGGTACACGTACGCATGACCCGTTTCAAGATAATTTCTTAATTAAAAGGCAAATGCACATAGGTTCTAAAATTAGTAATTAAACAATTTTAATAAGCCAAGTATGATCAAAGCGACCATGCTAGAACCACGGAACTCGAGAATGCCTAACACATTTTTTCAGGTTAACAGAATTTCTTACCCGAATTTCTGTGTTCGTAGTCCACAATAAGAGTCAACTTACTCGATTTGGAATTTTAAACTGGTAACTTGGGACACCATAAATTATCCCAAGTGGCGACTCTAATTTTTTAATATAATAATTCTGTTTCGATTGTCACTTAAATTTGAAAAAACTCCCTTGTACCCCTTGCGGGGTAGCGAAAAAGGAAGTGTGATACAAGCAATGTAAGAGAATTCGTAAAGAACTTTCTAGTTCTTTTAATATTTACTCATATTAATTCTATTTTATTTTTTCACATTATACTTAAATTAACATAGCTAAACCAATTATGTCAACTGAATAAATTATCAATATTGATAAACTTCAGGTTTACACTATGACGTGTGCAATTAAAAATAAACTCCAAGTTTATTATGATATGAGTTTTTATATCAATAAATATCCACTTTATTGTGGTATTCTTTTATTTGTGTAGTATAATTAGAGAATAAAGTGGGTACCTTTTCACATACATATTACCCCAGCTACATGTTGTAGTAATAGAAGATATTAAATCTTTTCTTTATTTATAATCTCAATATAATCAACCGTTTTCGCGTATACTTTGGAAACTGAATAAGTTTCTTTGAGACTTACTACAACACAATATCTTATTGATAATCAATTTTATTCCTCCAAAATAGTAGTAATTGGCTCGTCCAGAGCTCTCGATCAATTTGGTACTACCACATATTCATCAACATCCATATGATAAATATATCTTTTAAAGAGAAAGTTATACCATTATGTTATGATCAAAATTATATGCAAGATCTGTTTCTTATATTATTGTTGTCTTTTAATAATCACAATGCCAAAATATTTTGGCATACAATAAGTACGTGACCAATGATCATTTTATGCCATAATAATGAAATAATTTTCTTATTTCATCCCAAACTTCTTTCTAGAGGTTAGTGTGGTATATTCACTGCCACTAGTACGTTCATATTCTTCCAAGAAAGAATATGTATTCATAAATCAGATATTATCAGATTCACATAAGGAATGGACCATAATCATCTATATGTGCTTTATAAAATCTCATGTCAAATCAATGACAAATATTACTTTCACAAAGTGAAAGATTATTTTGAGAATCCTTATTATTCTCATTATCACAATGATGACAGTTATAATTTCGCCTATTGTCACGTCCACATCCATTGATACCTTTACGGTAATAATTTTATCTTCTTTCAGACTTATCACATATTATTATTGTGAACACCTAATTTTTTACCACACCCAAATTCTATACTAGCTTAGTGTAAATATTTCTTTTACGTCTAATCTTCATATTTTAAAACTTTTATCTTACTCTTAATAGGTTTTATTTTAAAAAAATAAAATATATACTAACTATATATTCACATTCTTAGAGTATAAGTTTTACTCTTATTTTTAAATAAAAGAAAATTTTCAAAAAAAAAAAATCTAATTAGAATTTTAAATGTAAGATATAGTATTTTTCTTACTATAATGTAAATATTTAATTTTCTTATGTATATAATATTTAAGTATAAAGTAGCTAACTAATATTTTGCTATGTATTTTACTTTCTAATTTCTTCATTAATAAAGAATAAGCAAAAGTTATTAAAAAATAATAAAAATAATAATAATAATAATAATAATAATAATAATAATAATAAATAAATAATATAACAAAAAGGGATAAGTCTTGAAAGATTCAAAAAAGATTATCCCCACTCCAACTCCAACTCTAACTCCCACTCCAACTCCAACTCTAACTCCGTTCTCCCACTCCAACTCTAACTCTAACTCCCTCCACACATTTATATATATGAACACTCCTAAAAGATATAGGCGGATATACACGGAATATACAGAGAATATACAAAATTGAAAAAACATACACAAAGAATAGATTCTGGAATTTCTTCCTCATTTTTTTAATTTTGTTGTTCAAATATGGGAATCGACTGAGTTCGGAGTCCGTCTAGTTTTCATGCGTGGTTCAAGTCGCCGAAGGTTCGATGTTTCTGGATTGTTTTCCGATCGAGATCTCCGTTCGCAAGTTCACCTGCTCGTTTTAAGATTTATTAGGCGTTCTTTCATTAATACAGTCTTTCCAAGAGTATGCAGCAGTAAAGGTGCATTTTTCAAACCTTTATCATATTTCATCTCATTAATCTAATTTGGTGATGGAAAAGATCGTGACAAAATAAGTAAGATCGGTTTT